>JBAJNP010010535.1:0-16261 GCA_036877545.1 Yasuhikotakia modesta
GACCAGGAACTCATCTTGCAGTCGATTGAGGCTGGGGCATTTATTTCCCGTACCCTCCGTGACGACCCTTGCCTTGAAGAGACAAATAGCAAACAACTCAAGATAAACAAATATTAAAAATGTAATGAAACTCATCTAATATAAAAAAAAATAGTGGTTTGAGCATATGCAAACATACATGTGGTCCTTTATGCTCATTCCATTAGCCTGATAAAGCAAGCATATTATTACACCCAGAGCAGCTAATGCCCTCATGGTGAAGTGTTGAACTGAATCTCTGTGTGTATGAATGTGTACACTTGTATTTAAGCATTGATTCAATGTTAATAAGTAACACAAAGCTGTTCAATCAAATGCTGAAATGGGGTTTTGAAATTTGTTGTCACAGTATTTACCGTAACTGACTGTTTGATGTTAAACTGTCTGACCAATGAACATCAAGATAGCCTGTTTATTTTAAATGATTTCAGCATTCTTTATTTCACGGTGCATGGACAAATCACACTTGAAATGTTAAATGAAATCTAACAGATGACACACATTTGCTCACCTTAGTGTGTTTTTGAGAAAATATTAAGGCACTCTTTTTCTGATCCTTCTTCAGTGAGTTCATTGACCTCACATGCACATTGCAAGGTGTGTAAACAAATAGTATTGACATATTTAAAAGTCCAAAAGTTTCTTTACCTGACTACAGGCTGTCAGAAGTGTGTTTGATTGTGGTAAGTCCTTATAAATGATAATTCAGAGAATGTAAGGGGGGATTTCCTCAAGTGGATAACCTATCAACAACCTCATCTATGCTAAGTCAGCTGCCTTTCCTACTTTGGGCAGAAAAACTCGAGTTCAACCATGTCACAGGACAATATAGCTCAGATGGTTTCTTTGTGCAGGGTCAAAGAGGAATGTTGGCCAGGCAGAGTGGACATCCACGGACACAGATCCTGTCTTTTACACTACAGCAATGTGCTGAGAACACCACTTTTTAATGTTTCAGATGCTTCCCTTCAGCTCACTCAGGAAGGTGGAGGGGACATGAACTGCACCCTACATAATGTGCTCCTCTGCCAGGCATTTTCCTGTTGTTTAGACACTGTTACTGGTTGACTGTTGACTTTCATTGAGTTTCCTCTAAATTACTTTAATATCGGTCTAAAACTTTGAAGGCTTTAGTGACGTTCTCTACACATTTAGTGAAGGTCAATTTAACAGCACTCATTTAACTCAAATGACAACACAAAATCATCTAATAGAAATGTTTCAAACTTTTCACATGATAATACTTCAAGCAGCATCCAATTTCTCCATACAGGAAACGGAGTGAGTGAAATCTGCCACATACTCTTTCAGAATAATTCACATTTATAATATGCAGTTATTTATTCACAAATGTTAATTTCTGTCATGCATAACCTTAGGCACATAGCGTGGAAAATAAATTATGAATGATAAAGAAATAACGTGATTGTTTTTTAAAGACATGCTGAGCCTGGCGTGACATCAGTTAATGGGATGTGATTCATAGCGCACATCCCATTGACGCAGTTTTATTAATTAGAAATCACATGACGCTTACAGTTGCATGCATTAATAAAATACATTTTTCCATCTTCTTTAAACTCATTTTAAATTGTGTGTTTGTTTTTTTTACAAGAATATTTTCCCATTTCCGTTCTTTTTCTGACAGTGTCAGCAGATCAGCGGTGCCACGGAAGGAAGGATGAACAAAAGGCTTATTTTCTTATATGGTTTCTCAAACATGTCCCAGTGTTTAAAGTAAAGACAATCTTCACAATCCACCAGTATCCAACTACCTGCTCTAAAAAACATTTAAAGAGAAAATTTCAGATTATTTAAAAAAAATTGTTTTGCATATATTTTCTTGTGCAGACGTTTCTTCAGTCGTTAAAATTAGCAGCTTGTTAGCGATACCATCAAACATTACAACAGGTGGCACTACAGTTAGATGGTAAGGGAACGGTAGAGGTTATAAAGCTGAAGGTGAGGTGGGATCAGCGTGACACCTGTGGGAGGCGCTCGAGTCTCAGTCAGTTCGCCACTCTGTCGCGAGAGCAGCTTGAGATCTGGATTAAGTTTGTGCTTTGAGTTTAACGCTCAGTTTAAAGTGTCCAGAACGTCCATCAGCTCTTCGTTTGCCACCAGTGATCCAGGTATGGACGTCAGCGATGCATGATTGCGGTAAATACATGAATCCCATAATCATTTCCATCTTAAATGTTAACTGGGTGTCGTATCTGTGCTGTTGTGGTGTATGTATATATATATTACTGAATTATTGGTTTTACTCGTAATGACCAGTGTTGCCACTTTTGTGTTTGATCTGGTGGGAATATAAAGTGATAGAAGTGACTGCATGCAGGTGTTAATAGGAATTTAGACCTATAAACCACGTGCTGTATTTTAAACAAACATGCTTGATATTGTCATGTTGTTAGATGTAAAATGGTTCGGAGGGTCCAACCCAATTCACATTTATTGGTTTTATTGGTTAAAACAGCCGTTTTAAATGGTTAATTGAGGGTTTTTTAAAATACAAATTGAATTTTAGTGACAGGTTGCACTTTCACCATTTAATTTATTTATTAAAAGTGGACTGTAGAATAAAAAGTTTACAAATTTTACTCTAAGCTAAGAGAAGTGAGGTAATATTGTATAAAAGTGTACTTTCATTATTTTTTCCTTCGAATGTATTCTTGCTGGTGCTCTTAGTCTTGCTAGTGGTCTTACAGGTGAATTGTAGCAGACATTTCTTAGCAAAACAATATTTTGCCCCTTAAGGTTACTGTGTAACTTAACTTGTTAAATGTTTAAATAATTGCTGATGTGAAAGTATTGCCTCTGTTTATGAACACCTTTAACTATTGCTGAATCCTCTGTTTCAATGAAACCTAACTGTTGTGACTTTTGGGTCCATTTAAGTTACTAAACAGCCAGGTTAGTTTTCTGAGTATAAACATGCCGTTTCACTGGGTCTTAACACAGATCTTAATTTCAGACATTATGATCTCAAAAGTGTTAAATAAATAATATTTAAAAAAAATACAATTAGAAAACCAAAATTCTTACAGTGCTGTGCGCCACCATCTTGTCATTGGTAATCTACCACCCTGTGTGTTTTATTTGGTCCACTTGAGTTTATAGTTTAAGTGTAGATGGTGACCTTGCTTTGTAAGTCGCTTTGGACAAAAGTATCTGCTAAATGCATAAATGTAAATGTAAGGTGTTGAATTACTGTAAAGGTTCTTAGTGATGAAGCATAGCTTATGAAGTGACAGTTTTCAGTTGGGATGCATTCTGGTTTTTTTTAATATATTAATGTAAATCTCCCCTCCCTAGAAATTTTGTTGTTGTGGTTTCCTGCTGTTAAAGATAACTGGTTAATACTACTCATGGATGCTAAGCTATCATATGACCTGACAGAACTTGGTTAACCTTAAAGCTTTAATATTGCAAAAAAAAAAAATTGCTGTCATGATGTGTGTCATAATAGGCTGGGCTTGTATCTCTGTGTGATCACAGGAAACATATTTTCATTTGTGCTTTGGACAGATTTGTGATCCTCATTGTCAGTTCTTGTGTTTGTTGTTGCATTGTCACCCTTCAGTTAACTCAAAAATTTGTGTCTAGCATTTATAAGAAATATATAAATAAGAAGTTGGAAATCTTTTCTTCCCATTACAGTACATTTGATTCCCAAATGTAAATGGGGACACGTAATTCTGGAATGCCTATAGGAGGGCCTTTAGGTAGGTATATAGGATTGAATGTGTGATTTAGTGCAAATAAGCTGCTGGAATAAAGTTTTAAATGTTTGACCTTTGTCAAATTTGCTCTCTTGCTCATTCTTTCTGCTTCGTACTGAGTGAGAAATGCACAGCCGATCTGTAGGCTGCTCATAAGATGTCTTCAAACCATTAAAGCAAATTATCCTTTTTTTTATCTGCATGGGGAGTCCTTTTTTAATATCTAGAACAAAATAAGAAAAATAGAAAATTCTGAATTTTAGAAAAAAAAATCTGAATTTTAAAAAATTGAAATTATTTATTTTGTTTGATTATATTGGGGAATTTGCTTTCAGTGAATCATGTGCAAGTTTTCCCTATAAATCTTTTGTTACACTTTTCTTGTTGCACTTTTGTTATCTGCCTGCAAAGCAGGAAGTGTTTTCCTGCTGACATTGTTTCCTCACTTTCCTCTGACTTTGTAACTGGGAGAGTCCGTGGCCCATGGTAAATTAAGAATTTTACATTTTTGAAGCATGTGTAAAACCTATTTCCTCCTAAAGCCCTCTAAGAACTGCAAAAATCTGTTCTTAATATACCATTTGTTTGCTGCATTGAAAGTGTAAAGATACTGTTTGCATTTGTTTTATTTCAGCAGGCTAAACTGCTGTGTTCTTTTGTGTCTTATCTCTCCCTGTGCAGGCACAGAGCTGAGAATGTGTGATTGCTGAATATCCTACCTGTGTGTGCTGCCTTGTTTTTTTTGTCTCGCTGGTTGGGTTTGTCACACCTTTTGCTCCCATTATTCTGTATTGAAGCACCCACCATGTCACAGACAGCTGATACAGAGCCCGTTACCACGGTGCCTGCTGCCCCAGCAGAACCTGCTACTGAACCAACATCATCCACCCCAGCAACTGACACAACAGCCACTTCACCTGTGACCAAGACTTCCTTCTGGAAGGACAGGAAAAAAGGTATTTTTGTGTCTTCTCCAGTATGTTCTTTATCACACTGATGTTACCTAGTGCAAACATGTGTAAACGTGTTTTAATGCGAGCTTGTTTTTCCCACCACAGTCCCAGAGAGGACTGATGAGTTTCTGCTGGCCAGGTTTCAAGGTGATGGTGTGAGATATAAAGCCAAGCTTATTGGTGTTGATGATGTTGCAGAAGCCAGAGGAGATAAAATGTGTCAGGATTCCATGATGAAACTCAAGGTACAGATGCAAAATGGCTTCCATCAGTTTTGTGACTTACTTTTTTTTCTTAATTTTAAATTTCTACAAAATCTTTTAGTTTTTGTTTGTTTTGTTTGACCTTTTGAATGCCCACATTTATATATTTTGACAGAATGTTTTTTTGTGATACTGCTAGATGGTGATTTAGATCTAGATTTGTTTCTGATGTTTCTAAATGATAGCAGCAGTTCTTCATTGCCCCTGATTTAAAGTTACAGTCAGGGAAAAGCTTTACTTGGTCTTATTTCTCTTCACAGGGCATGGCAATAGCCGCTCGTTCTCAGGGCAAACACAAGCAAAGAATCTGGGTGAACATCTCACTAACAGGAATCAAAATTGTGGATGAGAAAACTGGGGTACATTGACCCTTTTCAACTTTAGTGTCACCAGCAGATTTGTGAAATTAATAACAGATTTTTCTGTCTATTTCCTGGCAAACTGTTTTTTGACCAGTTTCTCCCTTTTTATTTACCCAGGTGATTGAGCATGAACATGTAGTAAATAAGATCTCGTTCATCGCTCGTGATGTCACCGATAACCGGGCATTTGGATATGTGTGTGGGGCAGAGGGGCAGCACCAGTTCTTTGCTATTAAGACTGCTCAACAGGTCAAAGTTTGTTAATGTAACAAAAGAGATCAGTCATTCTCTTGATAATTCCTGCAAATGAAAATGCACCAGTTTGTAGTTAGACCAGATATTTAATTAAACAATAGAAGTAACCTGTGTGAATTTTGTTTGTGCAGTTGTGTGTTGGTATAGAAATTAGACACTTCATCAAAATATAACTTTGAAGTAGGTGGTGTGATGCAGTTTGTAATCCAGTGTAACAGCAGCACTCAGAACAGCTCTTAACTGTTCTGTTTCTACGTTCTCCTACAGGCTGAGCCTCTGGTCATTGATTTGAAGGATCTGTTTCAGCTGATCTTTAACATGAGGAAGAAAGAACAAGAGGCTGGACAGAAGGTTCTAAGATTATTTTCAAAATTTGGTGCCAGATCACATATGACTAAATTTATGCTCAATCTATTCCCAACAGTTGATGTTCTTGAAGTGTTTAAAATAAATATTAAAGATTATCACATTGGTAGAAATGGTCACCATCTGATGTTAGATTAACTTTTTTATCTTTTGTGTGCTATCTTGTTGCCACATTTTTTTTGCAGGGTGAAGCAAATGATGAGGTGGGTATAAACAATTTTGGGCCATGCTGCAGACTATTTATTTAAATTATATTTGTACAAGTGTGTGTATTCCATTAATGTTCTTAATGTTCTGTCCTCAGAATGGAGGTAATGCGTCACTCACCCTGGATGGCAAAGACAATGCTGTAAAAGTAAGAGTTGACAACTTCTATAACAATTTCTGTTTACAAAATGTAAACTGGTTATCACAACTAAATTCTCACAATATTGTCATGTTTTGTGTTGTATTTAGACTGTGGAGCAGATGGACCTGTTTGGAGATATGTCCACCCCACCTGACATTCACTCTCCTACGGTAACCATCATTATTCAATGTACTGCTCATAAAATGAGATTATACATCACTGCATTAGATTTTATTTCTTAAAGTCTTTAGATTAGATGTGTGAGCTGTTCACAAAATTGTTCAGGAATATCCAAAGACATTAGAATGATAGTTTCCCCAGATTAACATCTTTTCTGCCTTTTTAAACTAACCTTTTTCAATCTTTAGTTGACCCAACATCATGTGATCTTTATAAAGCTGGTTAAGCCGTCTGTGAGCCCTTATGTTTAATTAAAGGGTCTCAAGCGTTTGAACAGGCTGGTTATGATAAACTCATAATAAAATACTCTTGACTGTTTTGGCCAGAAGATGGCACCCAAACCTAAGAAAATGAAGAGACCGGTTGAACACTGATTATATGCTGTTGCTTGTGCTTGAGACCCTTAAGAAATCTTTCAATTATAGATGACAGAGTTATTTCTGTTTATAAACACCCATATCGTAGAGAATCAAAATCTAATCATACAATTTCCTTCTTTCAGTATGACTCACAGAAACTCTAACCTCACCTGTGATTTTTTTCATCTCTTTTTTTTCTCCTGAAAATTAGCCTGACAGTGTCCTGCTGCTAAGCTTAGCTGTTGATATTGATGACATTCAAGTCACCGCTAAAGGAAATCCTTTCATCTCGTACCCATCTGTCATCTGCAACACATCAGCCGACAGATCCTTTATACCCACAGCTGATCTTTATTCTACTCCTAATCCAGATCCATTCTGTGATGATCATTTTTCTCCTTTTAAAGACCAATCAGATTCTGTTTTTTCTTCTAACAAAGATTCTGGTCTCTCTAGTTTCACTTCAAGTGAGTCAGAATTATGGCGAAGTCTAAGCCCAGACTACTTTGCAAAGCAATTTAATGGGCCACTTGATGCCCATCTGACAGACAAAAAGCTAAATGCACAAGAAAACAAACTTACTTTAGGTGATCTGAATGTTGACAGCAATTCTGTCCTTGGCCAAAATCCATTTAGTACCTCATTGCACAACCCACCCTTCTTGAATGGGTTACACAGATCAGATCAGCATGTCCTTCAAACTCCTCTCCTGTGTAATGGACCCAACAAATCTGTCCCATTGTTTCAACCCTCACCTTCCATCAAAGAGGCCCATAATGGAGGGTTGATGGCCCTTTGTCCTCCACCTCAAAGCATCAAGTCATGTATGTGGAGGAGAGAGAAGGTGAACAATTGAAATAAGACGCTTTTAATAGACTTCTCAGTCAGTATTACTGCACAGCCAAAGACTTAGAGACTACAAGGACTGTTTAGATAAACAAAACCTGAAATTATTAGACTAATTCATCTTTTTGGATTAAAATTAATTTTTGGACTAAAATTGTATTTAAAACTTTAAATATATTTGAAGAGTATGTACTCTTAAGTATGTTGAGAGTACATAATCTAGTTTAATGTAAATATGTTTACAGTGTATTCCGATTTTTTTGGCGTATTACAAATAAGTGAGGCTTAAGAAAGTGAGCACAGTGTCATGATGTGATTTCATCAGTATTTTGGGTGGTTTGGGAAAAGTCCTTGTAGTTTAAGAACATTGGTGTTTATTAGTCAAGATGAGTGTAGTGTAGGTTGGTTTGTGGGCAGTTGTTTGGTGTTTACATGTGTTCACTTTAAGTCTAAAACTTCTCTCCTGTCTGTTTTGGCACAATTGAATGAAGTGGTTTCATGGTGAATGTCATAGATTTGTGTAATTGTCACGACTAACTGCATGCTGAATTAAACTGTTGCATGTCCACTGTCAGTTCACAGGCACATTCAGGCTATTACTAGAATTTTTTTACTAGAATTTTTCAAATGTGGAGGGTAAGTAATAAATGCCAGGTAGTTATGGTTTCTTCTGTATCTCTTATGGAGACTTTCAGTTTGTTTGGAGCAGATTTAAAGTGACATGTTAACAAAATGATTGTTCCCCCGACAGTCACCTGGTAATGACCTATTTGGAGCTGATCTTTTCGCCCCTCCTACTCAAAATCAGCCTCCACCCTCAAACCTAAATGTATCCATTCCAGCTGACCTATTCAACAGCACACCAGCCTCCACCATCACCGGTCTTGGTATAACTACAGATAATTTATGCATTTTTATTTTTCAGTGTTAAATATTTCAGACAAATGCCATTTACCTTCAAGAATGTAATGTTGTTTGGATTGCTTGAACACTTAAAAACTGAAAAAAAAGTTAACACTTTAAAAAATTTCAACTCGCTTTTTTAATGTAGTTTCAATTTATTTGGGTATTCTGTAGGTTCATTGTCTCTGGGCCCTACCTCTGTCGCTCAGACTTCATCTCCATGGGGTCAGACACCCATGATGTTTTCACCCCAAGGTGGTATTCCTCAAGTAATAGTTCCAGGGGTACCAGCACAACCTTTCAATCAGGCATCTGCTTTTGGAGGCTTGCCTGCCCCTGCTTGGGGGCAGCATGGAGCTTCACCTTTTGGTGCACCAGCTGCTACACAAGCTTGGGTTCAACCAGGAACTGCAGCACCAGTTGGAACATGGCCCAACTCTGGTCCCATGGCCAACCCATTTCCACCAAACCAATTTCCTCCGATGATGACTTCTAGTGCAGTAATGGGTGGGCATCAGGGTGCAATTGTTCCCCCTCGTCCTCCACCCCGTCCACCGGTGAAAGAAGAACCCCCAGCAGTCAAAAGTGCCTTCACAGCTTTGGACCCTCTTGGGGAGAAGGAAAGGAAGAGTGGGAAAGACATGTTTAAGGATTTCCAGATGGTCAAGCCACAGAAAACTGAAAAGGGAACTTGCGCAGACACCAATGGCTCATTTGACCAGTATTTTTCCACCAAAGTTGGCCTAGCTCAGGAGGTGGCAGACCATGATGACTTTGATATTAACCAAATCCCAGTTTGCTTAAATGGTACACATTCAATTCTAAGCTATAACCTATAGTCAATGTCACTTTTTAACAGTTACACAGTTAAACAGTTAAAATTGTCTTGTCCTTAGGGCCTGCCAAACTTGGTTCTCGGCCATCTCCTGCTGGTTCAGGGTTTCAGGGTCCAGGTCTAACCCCAGCCTCAGTGGCAGGACTTCTGGATGCTGCCTTCACTCCAAATCCGGCCCCTGTGCCCTCAAATCCAACTCCTACAGCAGGCTTAAATATTTTTGATGACACTTTTGGAAATGACCCTTTCGGAGCACTGCCCATGAAAATGGTAAGTGCAATCATATTTTTAAATCATGGTTGTAGAAAGTTTGTAGTGTAAAACAGTTTCTGCAGTTTATTTGTGTTTCAACACTTGTTGTTCTGTCCCAGAGCACTCCAGTCATTCAGGGTTCTGCTCCTGCAAATGCCTTTGGGGACCCATTTGGGGGAAACCCTTTCGCCTGAGATGGTGGTGAGAATCCACACACATGCCCATAAAAATCATATTTTGACATACTGTAAACCATTGTTGTAATTCAGCCAGCTGTTCGGTATCTTTTCTTGTATTGCACTGTAGTTGGTTTCTGTCCAATTATCTGTTAATTTTTTTTTTATTCCAGTACATTTCAGTTGATCTGGTGCAGCTGAGCCAGGGACCACACAAGCACTGTAAAGTTGCTTTCACTGCATTCCACTTCATGGAAAAACAATGTGCACTTAAATCTTTATTTCCTGTTTTCTGTGCTCATCTGCTCTCATTCCCACTATATATCTGCTGAAACTGCCCTTTCTGTGCTTTTAGAGCTGACCACAGATCAGCCCCTCTCTTTCAGCCCATTCAAATCAACCATTTTAAACCGTCATTTATCAAGATGCACAGTGAGGTAATTGAAGTGTGTGAGAGAGAAGGAGGGAGAACACAATATTGGATATTCAGTACATGATTTTTCTTTATACAAATATCCAAAGCATTTGTGATGAAGTGAAATGCTCTGTGCTGATGATCTCTAATTAAAGAAAGTGACTGATTCTGTTGCCTTCTGTTGTATTTTTTTCTTGTTAAAAACTCAGGCTTTGTTAGTGTTGGAAGGAATAGAACACATAGTCTCTTGAGAACTGTTCTTTTTAATGGAGGTGGCTAGATAACATTATCGTTTATGTACAATAGACAGTTGCCTTTTTGGTTAAGTCAAATTTGGATTAAATGGCTAGCGTGTAAAATAAACTGTTTTGTATAACTTGTAATAATATTAATTGACAGGTCTCTTTTTTTTTTTTAAATGTGGTTAAAAAAAACTAGAAATATACAATGTGACAAAACATAAGCTTTGCATTTAACTTAAATTTATGTTTAAGGTTACAGTGTGCCACAGGTGGATTTATTATACAGAGAAAACAAGTTACACTAATAAAATCAATGTTATTTGTGACGAGACCCTAATCTTCAAAAAGATCAGGGTTTTTGACACTACATGAGGCTTTTAGCCCCTGGTTGGCCCTACCCTGCAACGCCACAGATTTATTCCTTGTATTTACACAAACTTTTATAGTTATTTATTTAAATGTAGAAATAAATTCCTGAAGTCCATTTAAACTCAGTTTGTTTTCAGGGAGTAAAATCATTAACATTATGTAACAACTTTTATCTGGTTGTAAATGTTTACACAACTAATGAATTCTCTAGGGATAATTTAATGGCAGGAAGCACATACTGTTCAACAACAAAGTTTGTTTCCATGGTAATGGAGAGAGCAACAAGATGTGACTGCACTACTGAGGCTACCAATGGAACAACGGTGTTGCCAGTGTGCCTATTGTTATTGACCAAGAATTTGCCATTTTCCGTTTAGATCTGTTATTACAGACAGGATGGCATCAAACTGTATGCCAATCTGTAACACTGAGATGAAAGCCCAGCCTTTTTGTTGATGTTTTGGAGGAAGCGAAATAGACATCCACATTATAAAAGTGTGATGTGTTTCTGTAGCTTTTACTACAAATCCATTTTGCTGTTGCTGAGTCGGTACTTAAGGCTATTTAAATATCATAAAGGAGATTTCTACTTTTGAAGATGAGTGTAAACATGCCTCGTCCTTTATTTCAACGGAATGGTTCAGGGGACCCTCTTGAGAAGAGGACACAAATGAATCTTCTTGACCAAAACATGGGTCTCCCCTGCTTGCTTGAACCTGAGGAGGTTAGCTGGATAGATTCAGCCAGGAAACAACTGGGAGCATCCACCTGGCCCGGATCTTTGTCTTTGCCTATTTTCAGCTCTTTGCGCATGGAGATTTTTCCCACACCATGTGTTGGATCCCAAGGAAAAGTGTCTGAATGTAAACAAACAAAAGAAGAACAAAACTGGAAAATTGGTCTAAATGTTAATCCATATTCTCCAGGGGAGATTAGCATTAAAACCAAGAAGGGATACTTGGAGATAACAGGTAAGTTAAAGGTCTGTTAGAAGCTATGTTTAATTAATACAAAATGTGTGTTAATGTGTAATATTTCTTGCTTTGACATTACAAAGATCTAGAGATTTCAAGCATTCTTTTATTCTTTCTTTTTAAAGGTAATCGTGAAGAACAACAGGATAACAATAGATTGCTCTCCAGAAGCTTTGCAAGAAAATACAAGTAAGACAACTGTAGTTTTTTCTTACAGTAACTTCTGTTTACTTAAATATTAAATTGAAAATGAGCTAAATGATAGTTTGTCTTCCTAAAGTGATCATAACAGAACATTGTTACATTTGTAATTTTTGATTACACATTTACATAGGGAATGAAGGGAACTGTTCCATTGTCATTCATGGCTGCTTTTAATTTTTTTGTGTATATTATTAGGCTTCCAGCTGACATAGACCTGAAACAGATCAGTTCAGTGCTGTCTCCAGATGGTATTCTGTTAGTAGAGGCCCCATTACTTGGCTCTGATGTCGGCTTCCCTGATGAGACTGTCATCCCCATTCGCATACTGGAAAAACAAGAGTAACTAATAGATATAAATTAATATCTGTTATGTGTAGTATGTTTTTCTTCACATAGCTTTGGCTAATATGACATGAATTCAATCTTTTGTTTGTAATGGCTAATATAAATTTATTTGTTAATACTTTACAGGAAATATTTTATGAAGTATTATCAAATAACATTATAGTTGACAGTGTTTGGTCTGAGGTGAGTTCTGTTGTTACTTTAGTTACAATGTTTTTACTATTACACAATACATAAATTGTTGCTATATATACTATATATTATGTTTTGCTATGTTTTTTTTATTTCATGTTTTTGTGAAAAATGGTCTCTGCCAATATGATTATGTAATCAAAGGAAATGTGTCAGGAGCTAAAGGCTCATTATTTCCATGTCGCTCTTTCTCTGCTCCAGTTTTAAAAACTCGTTTGCTTTAAAAAGGCTTTAGACTTTATTTCAAATGATGTTTCAGTAAATCTTGCCTTCATTCCATATATAAACTTTCTCAACCAGTAATTACAAAATATAAAAATGACAATCCTATATAGTAATGTTATAAATGTTATATAATAATGTTATATAATCTAATAAAATAAAGTGGGTGAATAACTCAATTTGAAGACGAAAAAGGCGCTTCCTGTTATTTCCTTTAGGTGGAGCTGGTACACACGGCAAAAGAGCTGACGGCCTGTCTGTACTGGCGTCTTCTGAACAAGCCTCCAGTGCTTATGTAGCACGTTTCCTTCTTTGGTTTCATTCTTGGGGTGATCATATACACGAAGCCAGGTTTTCCCTTACCTCCACAGTTATATCTTAACTATTTTTGTACATGTTCCACATCTTTCATCACCTTGCTTAAGAACCGTCCTCAGATAGTTTCAGTTACACTATACGTGTCAAAGAATACTGTTCACATTATTGGCATTTTGGCACCTGCTTTTGCCTTTTAATTCTGAATAAAACTTGTGCTTATTCAAAAAGTAACCAGCATCTTTTTAGATAATTAAGCATCTGAAAAAATGTAAATTAATGTCAGTTTAATTAACTGAGTGATTAAATTAACTGTCTTCAAGAAACATACTGTTGCTATATCTTGAGTTAAACAAAAATGAATAAAGATTAAGCGTTAAAATGTTTTATTTAACTCTTAACAAATATGCATATATAAAATTTTAATGAACAGTTGGCAAATACTGTAACAACAACAAATGCAAAATATCTGTATCAATGAAGCTGAATATAAAAGTGACTTACTTTTGGGTTGAATGATGGCCTGACCAGTGAAAGTTTCAGCTAAATACAGAGCCAAATTTATTAAAATGTTTTAATGATTGCTGTCAGTACATGTCAAATTAAGTTAAAATCTGAAACCTGATCTTTAAATTTACGCCACATAACACTGTAACATTAAGAACTGCCATTTGGCAAGATCATTTAACACAAGTGTGCACAAGTTGGACAAGCCAAAAATATGGTCCAGGGAATCTCCAGTTACGTTACAACTCAGAAGCTGTTCAGGAAGAAGGGGTCGTGTTGAAATAGTGAGAATACCTCCCAGCACCGGGGGGCCTCTGGCTGCACTCTGTGTTATGAGCAAGTTTAATAGGCAGTAAAAGATTTACAGTGCAGTAAATAGACTGTGGTAGTTTGTAGTCTGTTGACATATTCACCTAATGTCAATATTATATCCACAATATAAACACAGGGAAGAAAAAGGAACACATTTTTGCTTGGTAATACATCAGATGCAGTTAATATTCAGATGTAGATTTATTAGGGGTTTTTTCAGTGCGTTTGGTGTGACTTCAGCTAAGCTATGTCCTTAGTATGTTAAGAGAATAAAAAAATAAGTAATAGTCACCAAACCTAATACAAGATACTCCATTTAGAAATATTTGTCATTTTACAAAAAAGAAATACAAGCTGAGGCTATGCATGCTAAGAATGTGCTGAGTTAGAGTCATATGTATTTGCCCTGCTGTAAAAAATCAGACAAATGTTATGCTAGTGTTGATGTCTTTTTCTGAGTTACAGGCTGGAAAGAAAACACTGCATTTTCCAAAAAAGGCCCAATTTCAATGAGAAATTGGAATTGGGAACTTTTAAACTAAACTGATTTGAATTAGTTGAACTGATTTTGAATTTCCCAGAGAAACATGGGCCCTACTTGTAAATAAAGCATTAAATTGAAGTTTTGCAGGTTTTTTGAATGTGTCATTCCTTAATGCTAAATTTAAGACCACCAGTTGCAACCACATTGTCACCACCATCTTCATCTCTCCAAATCCTACATGTTCAAATTAAATTCAATAACACCCGATAGAGACCAGTTCAATATCTACAACCTTTTAGCATTTAGGATGCTGTTTTTTATTCTTCATCTTTATTCTTCATCATTGTACAATATATCTACAATATATTTGATTTGTAATAGACTGTATTCCATGATGTTGTGTGCTTGTGTAAAAACACTGCAGGGAATGTATGCACCTTGTGTACCAGAAAAAACTCCTGCCAAAGCGGGTTGCTGCAAGTGATGACAAAGTACTTCTACAAATATCTCCTTGACTTTTAAAGGTTAGATTAAATAAGAACTAATCCTTATGCGATTAATTCAGTGTCCGCTTCAGATTCACTGATGTATGAGAATACACCTGTTAACATGTTTAAAGATAGTGTTGAATGTCACTCATAATTAATTAGTTGCAGTATATCTATGACATTGAGATGGATGTATTAAAGAAATGTATTATTTGTGTGAAAACAGCTGCATTTTGCTCAGTATATCAATATCTTCAAACACAATATCTTCTTAGAACATTCAATTTGATTATATGTACCATGTTTTTCTTTATGACTAATTAAATCCAGTGTGAGAGGTAACATGCAGCACTATTTGCCATTTACATCATTTGGATGATTGCCAGCACCAAGTGTTTTAACTGATCGATCACTGACTTACATTTGAGGTTTGAAGACTGCCATTTTTAACTTCTGCTTGGTTTGCAGAACAACCCCAATATAAGGGGGTATGGACCAGCACTATGTACTGTTGAGCAGACAGCCAAGTTCCTGATTGTGGTGAGAATTTTTTAAGGCTTGTTGCTTGATAATATAATTGGTTATTATTATTTTAGATAAAATTGTGTGATAAAATTTGTTTGTGATAGGAGTGACATGAGACTATTTTATACTATTTTTGCAATTATATACATTCTTAAATGTGATGCTCTTCATAAACAGGTTATTAAAGTATGTCATGAAACACCTTAAAATGTTTTACAGGCCTGCTGAAAAAAACATCTTGACTTGTGGGAAGGTAGATAAAGGTACATTTTATTAATTGTTTTGTAGCTTGTGTCAAAATTCTAAAATAAAACTGCACACAAACATGTAAAGATCTGTAGCTTTGAAAGTCCATAGTGCTTGAACTACACATTTCACAGTTTTACATGAACTAGATAAAAATGATGCAAAAACTGTTTTAGAATTAAGATGGTAAGTTTATCATCCTCTCATCACTGCAGCAAGCCGCCACCATGAGTACAGACGCGGAGATGGCCGTTTATGGCAAGGCTGCCATTTACCTCCGTAAGCCAGAGAAGGAGAGAATTGAGGCTCAGAACAAGCCCTTTGATGCTAAGACTGCATGCTATGTGGCTGATGATAAGGAGCTGTATGTCAAAGGAACAATCAAGAGCAAAGACGGTGGCAAAGTCACTGTCATTGTGCTTGACACTAAAGAGGTAAAATTTCCATATTTCATTAAAAATTGATTATCATTATATTACTATACATATTACATATGACAAAATCAAATGTCTTCTGAATCCCATTTACAGGAGAGGGTTGCTAAGGAGGATGATGTCC
>JBAJNP010010536.1:0-16259 GCA_036877545.1 Yasuhikotakia modesta
TCACCGTGACAGAAAAATGATGCTTGGGCAATTTTGATTCTAAAGCGATGATGCTAATCAGTTGTAAATTGTAAATTATGACTGAGAGGCTAGTTAAAAGGATCTAACTAGCAGAGGTATCAGACGTATCAGAAGGTAAACTGAAGGTAAACAGCCTTTATCAGACACCAGCCCAGACAGAAAATGAGTTACATACGCTCTGACTTCTTGCTTTAACACATAAACAGTCTTGACACTTGTCCTCTGTTGTTACGCTGTTTTTGTTCACTTCTCACCGAGCCACTCTCTCCATCTCTGCCTGACTGAATAATAGAGCTGCTTTAGAGGATCAGACCACAGCCGACGCTCTGATCAGTGTCCAACAGCCCCTCTTACCGCTGCTCTCTGATGCTCCCACCTCCATCTCAAACCATCAGCTTCCTGTCCTCCACATTCCTATCATCTCTCGCTCTCTCTCTCCCTCTGTCTCTCTATAAATCTCATGAATGGTTCTCTCTCAGTAGCTCTGCTCCAAACACGTCACAGCAATTACAACACTCATAAAACGGCGCCATATAGACTTACACCCATCCGTGTGTGTGTGTGTGTGTGCGTGATAACATCCTTGATGGGACAAAAGAAGAACAGATCAGCCAACAAGGATCATTAGACAACGTTCACCAAAAGTTATCCTGCAAAAAATTGCTATGTTACCATTGCTATATGACCATCCTTTTTACAAGCCTGTTTTTTGATCACATAATAAAAACTATTTTTAATGCACCAAAAAACACACCAGCTGTTTTTAAAGAATTCTTTCATACTTTCTTACAGACATTAAAATGACCTGCAATGCCTATGTTTGAAACAGACGGTGACAGAGATGTTTTACACAAACGTTCATATAAGATTTAGCGTGTATAACATGCTGGAAATAACATTTGTTGACTGGTAGCACTTCATGTTTGTTTAGCTAACAGAAGCTAGTGATGGTGCACATGTGTGTAGTCTCAGCGCTCATTAAAGCAGCAACAACGACTGATGCTGTTTCTTAAAGGCTGATCTTTTCCAAAAACATTTTAAATCAAATTCTACACACAATATACAAGAACTGACACAAGGAACTGAAAAGCATCCAATGTCAATAATTTCAAACATACAAATATTAGCAGATTCGGATCAGCCTGTCCTGTATATCAGTATATATTTGACTATATATAATAGATGGTTATGGTCACATGGTCATAATGACCTTCTTTCCATACGCTGGAATATTTATGGGTATGTGCATTTTTAATCGCTTTTTAATATGCATTTTTAATAGCATAAATTGTTTGAAATTATGACACCCAGTGTGTCCAAAATTCAAAGTAATTTGTCGTCAGTAAAGCGAGACGACAGATAAACTGAAAGAAAGCTCATGTGTGTGAAGACACACACACACATTTGTTAACTTGGGGGATAAAATAGAATCATCGTCTTGGTTAAAGAGAGCTCTGATAATCTGCATGAAGAGGGATTTGATGGAATGAATAAATGCATTAATACTCCGGGCGCTTAGCATTGCAATCACCGCATTTCAATACGGAGAAAACCGCGGCCGCGTCTGCAGCCCGTTCCGACGTGTCAGATGTTAATGACCTGCCACGGAGAGAAATCTATCCACATGTTCATTTGTCATTAAACAGGAATATTTTAACACCAGACTCTCAAGAGCTACAGTGTCACAACAATTTAACATATCGGGAAGAGGAGGCCATGGAGACAGGCAGGAAGAGAGTTTTGACAGATAAAAACAGGAATGTGTTTCTGCAGCCAGCGATTTTTTTTAAAGGGGGGTGGCAAGCAACAAAAATGCTTCGCATCAGCAAAACAGGCACACGCGCAAACACAGGACTGCACCGCTGCAACCAATATTTTGTTGTGTCAGTAGGTCAGAGAACAGAGAGCATTAAGGGAAAGGGTCCCACTGTTGCTTAGGTGGCATTTAGACTTCTTGAGAAATGAGAAAAAGAGAGAGAGATGGATTTGAAGGAACATGTGCTTGAAGGACCATGGATGGCATCTACTCTCCATCATTGTGTTCCTTCTGAAGCTCAACACATGTAGCCGTCTCACTCATTGACTCCTACACAACCACACACACTCAGAAAGTGATGTCATCGCCAGCAGCTGCACAAACACGCAGAGGAAAATCAATGAGCGCATGGCACATTTATTAGGTCCTGATGTGGCCGCGGGATGGAGAGGCCCAGCTGTTACAATAGCGTTCAGTGAGAGACAGAAGCTAAAGAGGACGATCACGAGGACCAAACCAATGAAGACATGGAGAGAATCCCATGTCTTACAGCCGTTCTCACAGATCAAACTGAGCCCTGGGGCAGAAACTCAATTAAACCAAATCAAACTATAAGACGAGACAAATACTGAAGAGGGTAAACAGAAATAACAACATAACAGTGTCGTCCGGAACAAACCGAAGTAAAAATATCTTGATTAAATAAAACAAACAGCAATGGGACCGGCAGTTGTGGCTTATGGCACACAAATTACATTTCTTGACTTTGTGCCAAAGCTAATTTTTTCAAACTGTCACAACAGATTTCAGCGTTTATCTAGTACACAGATCTACAGACTCCCATTCCTCCTGTGCAGAACTAGTCGACCAGTGTGGGATTTTTAACGTTGAAAATCACAAGAGCAGGGTGACTGATAGCCCCTTTAATGCTGAGCTTACGCTTTTCAAAGCCAGCTTGCTATTGCTAGACTCCATACCTTTAAACAGAAAACATTTATTTACCATTGACAAGGCTGTCATCGGTTTATATAACTGATACAAAGAGGAACCAGCATTTCTGATAAGCAGCTACACCAGAGCAATGATCCATTTATCTGATGCAAATCAATTCAAAATGCTCACAAACGATCAACCAGGCTGACATATTGTTCTGCATTACTAGGTGAAGGCACAGGAAGTCCAATCTCAGATGCAAACCAATCTTTCTCACTAGAAACCAGAGGGTAACCAGAGCAACACAAAACAAATGTAAACACTTATACAACATGCAAATGAAACATGGAATCCTGAATTCTGACAGAGGAACACTGTGATGGACAAACGTGTTGAAACAGATGAGAAAGCCCCTGGCTGTCTCCTCGCTTGCTCTCCTAAAAGACTTTGTCTGCTACATCTAACCCTCTTTTCTTTTTGCTCCCTCTCTAAACTTTCTGAAGCTTCTGTGACTGCTGTCAATAAAGCCCCCCTCATCCCTACAGCCCCTCAGCTGTAGAGTTCAGATTATCAAAGCAGATGTAGTGTGAGTTTTTCTGAGCTAATATTATGGCCCTCCCACTTTTCATTCTTTCCCTATGCTGTCCATTCACTGACAGATGCTTGCTGACGGCTGTGTTTCTGCAGTATCTATCCATCCAACGCACAAGAGAAACGTGAGCGACTGTTAATGTTGGCTGCGGGGTCCCCGTAAAGCCCTGGAAAATATTTAAACCTTAGTGACGGAGAGAAAGTGTGTAAGTGAATGTGGATAAGATTCCCTGGGTTCTTACAGAGAGTAACTCCAGCCTTCATAGCGGTGTTTGTTTTGGACATCCGAGCAAGGCAGAAATATGTTCCGCCTTTCCACCCACAGCTCTGTTGCAACAGCAAACAACACCGCGCGGCTTAACACCGGCTAGCAGACCGAGAGAAAGCTACGACTCTACGACTGGTGTGTTTTCACTGTTGCCATGAGTTTGACTCCAGCCAATTCCAGCTAATAATTTTAGGTTGTAAGAACGTTTCCCAAAAGATTCTGTTAAAAAAGAAAAATGTTATTTGAATATTCTAGGAATGTTTAAAGTGTCCAGTTTAAAGATGTATTTACATCATTGCTTGGATACACAAAGATTATTTAAGCCTTATAAATTCTGTAACAGTTTTCTTTAATATTTGACTAAGAACTAACATGAATAACTATAAGAACGTTCTACTAAAAATACAGCAATAACTTTTTTGTAAATGTTTGTAAGAAAACGTAGCCAACGTACAGCTTAAAAGAAACTCAGAGGCGGTTTTCTCAGTCAGAGACTGACTGCTCTGTTTGTGTTTGACATGAATTATGTTTGAACAAAAATTTCTTTACACCCAACAAGTCAAACCGACGGCTGCTAAACAGAATGTTGCCTTATAACCGTCACTGACTGGAGTCAAACTACTTTCTGAAGCAAACATCAACACAAACGCACCAGAAATCCTCCACTTTGATGTCTCGCCCTATTTTGTGGTTTCGACAGGGTCTTTAGCGATTTTAATTCATCTCTGAGCTCTCAGGGGTTTTCAGGAAATCTGGGCCAAACTGTGATTGAAGCCATTAGAGAACCCCTTCAAAAATACTTTAGGGTGTATATGATATAATGAGATGGAGTAGAGGTTGGATAAAAAAAAATTGCATGAATGACTAAATGGTGAAAGTCTGAACCCTTTAACTAAAAGCCAAAAGGTTAGAGGCGAAAACTCCAGCCATCTTCCCTAAAGCGGCGAATGGAAGCCTGCAGTTACAAGTGTATGATGTACGGACCTCCACACCGGAGCAATAACAACCCCAGCCGGCTCCCTATTACATCATCATCTGTTGTAAAACTCGTGGGACAGGAGGTTAGGATACTTATAAACCCCCCCAATCGTCACCTGCACACACACACAAAATCAATTTTTACAGCCATTTTACCACACCAAGAAGAAACTCTACGTTTTCAGTTTGCTTCTGGAAACAAATGTTTTAATATTCTGCTAATGGCTTAGGAACGCAGGAAAGGAGAGAGACTGAAACAAGAAGGGCTGATTTTTAAATGGCTTTTTGTAGTGAATGATTCATTATCTCTCTCTCACACGTGCACAAGCTCTTCTGTCGATCTTCTGTCGCTCTGGCTTGCCTCTGTCATGAAGGACTCTGGCGTGCCGTCACAGTGCGACGTGAGTTTGCCCCGCCGCCAAAATGAGCATCTCACGCTCTCGACTCCCATGTTCTCTAAAAATAAAACAGTGCAGGGAAAACACACACACAACAGCTTCAATTATCTTCTTATGGTGACGCGTTTCTCAAGCTTAAACAACGGTACCAATAAACGCCTTATTTACTGTCTCACTTTTTCTACATTAGTGGTAATTGTCGTTCTGCAAAACATTTTGCATTCCTTACAGCATTGTTGTGACATTTTAAGCCATTTGGGCAAATGCACAGCAGAGTTTGGGCAGAACCTTTACACCTTTTAAAGCAACGGTCGGTTTAACCCGATCGCCTGGTTCTTGACCCTGTCTGTCATGTTACTGGCCACTACCAGCCCCTCACAGAAACAGCAAAACCAGACAGATTTCATTCAGTGGTACACAAACTCCATCCGTGAGTGTACTGCATTCTCAGCTCTGGCTACTTGTGTTTCAATCCAGTTTTCAAAGTCATTTGTAAATTCCTAAACTGCTTTTGAACAGACAGACACACAACAGAAACGAGTTTTTACACAACAGCCTCATCTACGATGTTATCTCTCTTGTTTCTGCTCTGAAACTCTCATCACACCCTCTTAATTACACTCAGATGCGATAAAAAGGTGTGAATGGAAAAACAGGCTCTTAATTGCCATTAAGTTTAGATTTCTGAGAGGCTGACAGAAAAATGAAAAGCCAATAACTGTAAAACACAAAAGAGCGGATGGGGGAACCGTTACTCGCTTGTATCGATTACAGACGCTCCACCCGTCCACTGGAGGGGTCGTCGGGGTCAGAACATCCAAACTCTGTGAATTGAGATGGTGGGAGACGCCTGTATGTGTGTGTAACCCGAGTCACTGGCCAAACCACAGCGAACCACAGCACAACATTATGCCTGGATGACGTTACTCCAAAACGTTAGACAACCTCTCTAAAAGTTTTCTGAAACTTTCTTTTAGTGACGTTAGTAGAACATTTCAAATCCAAGGGAAGTTTCATACCAAAGATGTTATTCTTAAGTTGGTGGTGGAACATTTTAAAAACGTTACAGAATTTTTCAATAAAGTTCTTGGTGGTGTCTAAAAACTGGACATTGTGAACCTTCCTAGAATATTTGAGTAAAATGTAAATGCAACGTTTTTGTTACGTAAATGGAAACGTTAGGCAAATGTTCTTCACAACCTAAAATTGCTGGCTGGGAATCTGTTACTAAGGGCTTGCAAACTGACACCTGTGTTCCTGTATAGGTCTTTATTGTCATGGTGGCACTCTTAATGACCTCACACACACACAGACACACACACACACACACACACACAAAAGAAAAAATGACCTGGAAAGAGGAGAATAGGTGGATAGATAGATAGATATGAAAGCACAGCAGAGAGGAAGGAAGGAAGTGAGAAAAGCTCATTTTTAGGGATGTGGTTGCATGTGTATTTCATACACAATAAAGAAATATAATAACACATAAATAAACAGGTGCCTGTACATATATAAGAATAGAGAGTAACTGGGAAGCACACACTCGTGATCAAACACACACACATTCTGTTAATGGATGACACAAGGGAGTTTAGACGAGGAGGGGTGACCTAGAATATCACTCTCAGGCAAGACAACAATGAAACAATGCAAAAGGCAGCCCATAATATTCACCAGTTCAACACCATTACCAGATCACAACACGGCAGACGGCGTCATTTTAATTTCACAAATATTTCTGTTTCTTTCTGCTAGTACACACACGGATAAAAATGTCTCTTTGTATGAATAAATAAAATCTCTTTCCTACCATCTCCACTAATTAATAATTTACACCCCATTCCATTTGTATCCCTTAGAAAGAAAATCGCACTTGTGAAAAGCTGCCACGGTTACTACGACAACTGCTTCTGGGAATCAGTGCATTATGAAGTGCCAAGAATTCTGGGTAATTCTACTTTGGACCACAGATGAAAGTCGTGTGCATGTACATTCTAGTGGGCACGAATTCTGGCTTGTAGGATCATTCACGGCGTATCAAAGTGACATGTTGCAATGAGAAACATTTACTTGTGGTTTTGTTGCGAGGCGGTTTCTTTGAGGTTTTCGTGAGTCAGGATACAGGTTAATTTTCACAGGTTAATTTTCACAGGTTAATTTTCACACGGCATCTACATTCAGCATCTACAATCTCAAAACACGTCAACTTTAACGCCCATGCAGGTAGTGTTATTATTTGTAAGTCATCCTGAGTTTAATGTTGACCATACATTCTTAGAAACTTGTTCTAGATCTTTGTTTTGACACATAACCTGCTCTGCTTCTGAAATGTCTTTCCTTTCAGCTGATATCATCAAAACCTCTCATTTTCAGCCCCTGCAAAACAACTGCAAAACAGAAACAACTTTTTACAATGAAATCAATTTCCAATGGATAAAACCATAGCCTGTCCTGGGTTTTCCCTGTTTCAGTCAGAAATGCACCTCATTACAGGCGTAAACACAGCTCACTTCAACAGTGTAGTCAAAACATAGCTTAGGAAGCCCTATCCACAAAGAGTGAAAACATGCTTTAATAAACTGGAGCTTTCCAGTCATTAAGACCAGAGAATCAAAGCAGGGCAGGACTGAACAAACTCCCACTTCAACACACTCACAGACATCATAAACAACTCTGAAGCTCTGTTCTCAGCGTTGCGGCGGCTGACTGCTCTTCAGCTGTAAACACACAAGCGCCCTGCAATGACAGTGAGAACGTTCAGTGTTCTCTATCTGATCAGAACGCTGTTGCAGTTCATTTCATCACTGTTAGACTCTCAGAGCTTATAGCACAGAAGCAGTGAGAGGTAAAACAAACTGCATCTCATCCAGCCTCTCCCACATTCTGAAGACGCTACGTCTCAGATACAGGTTCATTAGAGTGTGTGTGTGTGTGTGTGTGTGTGTGTGTGTGTGTGTGTGTAATGATGATGCAAGCGGGAAGTCACTGCCGGAGCTGAACAAAGACCTGCATTCCACACTTGGAGAAAAGAGACACAGTCCTGCAACATCCCTGCTAACCATTTAATAATCGATTAATACAATTACATGTTTAATTCCAATTTAAACATTTACAACATTTACTTTGATAAGCATTAAGTAACAAAAACTATACAAATGCTACTTAAAAATTTCTAGATACCTTCAAAGCGTTAGAGGTTGTTAACGGTATTGCTTGGTTGGCTAAGAATGTTATTTTATTCTGTAAAGTTTAGAATAAAAGATCTGTTAATAGTTTAGGAATACCATTTTATTTATGATATATGACTTCAGTTAGTATTCAGAGGTTGTAGGCATGTCGCAGGAATGGTCTCACATAAACAGAGGACAGATGAGAAGAGCAGAAGGAATTTAATGATCTTTGATGATCTTTCAAGAGATACACAAAGAAAATGAAAAAGTAAAAAGAAGAGTTGGAGAAAGACTAAACAAAAGTAAACGCTAAACACACAGACAGAAAAAAGGGAAACATTCAGTTACTTAAACCACAGCGACTGTCTTAGAACCCAAAAGCAGCACAAACAATCAGAACAAACAGCATCCAGACAAATTTGTAGGCATGATGTCATTCAGTGGGTACGCAGAGGTTTCCATTTCTCATTGTTTTGTCTGTTTTTTCCCTTTTCACATGTGACCTTTTTATAAGCTGCACTTTGTGGGCAAGCTCTAAAAACTCATATTGATTTGAAAGTATTATTAAGATTTTAGTCAAAGTCACATGGATATTTTATGGGTCCTACAAGGACACGATGAAGAAATCAATCCATTTTGTGTACATACGCCAAAGGCTGGTACACTGAGCTCCAATTTACATCCTATCTTACCAACAAAGAGCTCACTGATGTGCTACAGAGCTCTGTGATGGCACCATCTCAAATGACCCATTTCCTGGTGTCAAAAAAGACTCGCACAAGAACTGAATTTATGAGCATCAAACTTACAAATGTCGCCATTTTAGCCCAATTTACTTAAAAGCCCTCAAAGAAGAAGCAATGAACCATAGAAGAACAGGGGATTATTTACAGATGAGCGCTCAGTGCTCTGGAATCACTCATACATTTCCCACAAACCCGCAAAGGAGCAGAACCTTGGCAGATGTTCTTCCTAGACCGGTGTGTAAGAATAAGCAACTTCTGAACATATTGGACTGCTGACGCAGCATGTATACAATTCTGCATATCAGTGATATTCCCGTAGGCCTTCAGACCATAACAGATGCTGAAATCCCATGAGGCTTTACGGCAGCACATTACACTCTCTGGTTCTCATCTGCCGTTTTCTCATGAAACAGCAACATGGCCAAGTTGTGACTTTCTGATTCATTCAATAATTTTAGTGTCTACATTTTGACTTCCTTTTTCTTCATTGTGTGATTTCACTTTTTACAAAAATCAGGTGCGATAAGCTTCCTTCCGTGTGTTCGAGAGACACGGGGGTTTCCGGAGAAAGTCACTGGTAGCGGGGAAAGCTCTGAGGCGAGAGCGTGGGTGTGTTCTCCAGTCTAGAACTTCTGACGGAGGTTTTGTGCATAGTGCTGGAGACAGGAAAGAAAACACACTAGCAAATATTCTGTATGTGCTCTGGTTTGTTTTTCATCCCTAGGCAACACTGTTATTTCCTGGTGAGGTCTGATCACAGTGACGCAGATTTTCTCTCGTCTAACCCCCCAAACACCTTGTTCTTCCCTCTGCTCACCTCACTCTCTGTCCTTCCTGCTAACAGATGCTAAATCTGAAAACCAGAGCGATAGCAGGAACATGTGATGGTTTCCATGTGCTAACGGCACTTTGGTTTCCTGTCTTTCACTCTTTCGTTTTTAAAGAGCTCACATCTAAACAAATGCTCCAGAACTGACAGAGTTCCTCTGAATATATGGCATATAAAAGCTTTAAAAAAACATTATACAAGGCTAAACAGGATTGTGAAACACTGGAAAAGACTGAATTAATGGAATATGTGGATTGTCAGTTTGGAAATGACTAATGGTCACTGACAGTGAACACAGAGTTTAATTAAACATATGAGAGGCTGTGTATGTTTGCGTCTGGAGACCATAACCTGTGTTGAACCTTCAGCTGCTCAATGCATCCACAAACCAGACACGCATTTAACTACTTGAGTATTAACAGGTAAATGGATTAACCAGCTACCCATCCCATAACAAACACCTGGAACCTCACCTGAGGACGACCAAGTAGACATAACCACCAATGTCTTATTTTCAACATCTCGCTATCATCTTCCTCACCCTCCTCTGTCTCCTCGACACACCATATGCCTCATATGTGCTTCTGAACTCACAAACCATCTTTCCAAGGAGGAAAAAGCCTCAAATTCCTCCACACAAACGCCGACTCGGTGATCTCATTGTAGGAATGTCGGTGAGATAAAAGTTGGATGTGTTGTGGTAAACTTTCACCCGCTTAAACAAACAACAACCCTGAGTAAGTTTTCCTGTTAATATTAGCGATAATAACAATAATAATTAGTACAACATTAACTGTGTGACCATTATTGTGACCATTATATTACTGTTATCATTGCCATCGCTGTTGTTTTGTAATTTCTATACATTTTTATGTCGACCACGGTATATTATGATAAATGGTTCCGACTCCCCTAAAATAACATGTTAACACCCACAACCCTCTTTAGAGATCAGAACCCCTTAATGGGGGAAGAACCGGGTCAACGAGGGTAACCTGGGCGGGTCCACGGTCAATACATTAATATGAATAATTCATGAGTACCATGCCTGTCATAATATCCATATAATATCTATTAATATGCACAGTTACAGCTCATCCACGTTATATTAACGTTTCCATGCAAACTGTATATTTTCCTGTATAACCATCAAGCAGCACAGATTTCTCGTAAGTCCCTACAGGAAACTCCCTCCTGAACTAAAAGGAAGAACACGGGACTGCCCATCAAATGTGCTGCATCTGTGAAAACACATTCAAAGCTTTCGGAAGTGTGCATGCGATGCATTATAAAGTGAACCGAGGGGGGCTGCGCGTAAATCACTGAACGCCCCCCTTTTAGTGAATTGCTCTCGATTATTGCTGGACTCGGTTACAGGGGCTTCCATGCATGTGCACAGACATGCATATACTAGATATGCTATGTACGCACAGGTTACATGTATTTTATAAAGCACGTGTTATATGCAGCCCCCCGGTCCTTTGTATGTTGAGACTGAACGACCCCCCGACCACCTCTATAATCCCATTACGTATTCTGGTATAACTCGCCTTAATCCCGGACACTGCTAGTCTGTGGCTCATTTCAACCTCCGCCTGTTATCTCTGTTCAATCCACATTAACTGTTAAACCTGGCGGCTTAAACGCGACCGCAACGCCGGCGGTGAAACTCGCATTGCCGCTTGTAAGAGGCGCTACGCGTTGCCTGCAGCCCGGCGCTCACACGGGTCGCAGTTTCAGCCTTTTGTTAGCGAGTTAAATGGCATTTCATTTGAACACATGCTGCTATAACAGCTCTGAGATCTGGTCATTCTGCGTCGCCTTCATTCTTAGGTTTGACAACAAAACTTCTACCCAACCTACCCAACCTACCCAAATCGCGTTAAATCCATCGACAGACCAGCATTAGTACCCAAGCGCACGGAAAGCTGAGCCTTATTTAAACGCCCCCATTGACAGCTTCACAGATCCGGACTGGATTCAGTTCTGATCCAAAGTTTGCAACATCAGACCGTGTCTCCAGTAAATGGACTATGTGCGTAAACGCGCAGAAACAGCTGCTCTTGGACGGGGTCTCCAAACCGGCCACCTAATCTCCGCTTTATCCGACACGCGCAAAACCGGGTTTCCAAACTTCACCGTGAACCTCAAACGCGATGTTAGTCTTTCCAAACCAACCGCTGCGTAAAACACAAGTGTGCAGGTTAACGTGTAGCGCGTAACGACCAAACACGTGTAGTTTTAACCAGCAAATGATCTTTAAACCGAACTGAGCGAACATAGCAACTTCAACTCACTAGTGGGTCCATGCGAGGTGAGTCTAGCCGCTGGGAGACCAGAAGCATCTTGAGACGGGAGTCAAGCACGTAGCCACCGTTAAATCCACTTTGTTGTAGTACGTGTGGAGTGTCTTAGTAAAGAAACGCCGGATTGTGAAGCAACTAGTGAAGGAAACTGATCCCCAATATAAGCTAATCTGTCATTTCGTTTAAGCGCCGGGCAGGTTCATCGTCTTCACACGAGCGTCTCTATCAGTTCTTGCTCTACACGTCCACTTACAAGTCTCCGTATCTTCCTGACTGGTGGGCGGAGTCGGTCACCGTATTGGACGCTCCTCTTTGTGACGTCCAAAAGGGGGCGGTGCAGGTGGTCCTCTTGCCTTTGGCACTTAAAGGGACATCACGTCTCTTCCCTCCAGCTGGGGTTGCTGGCCTGGTTATAGCATTTCTTTGCTTTTACATACAGTAAGAAGACGTGGTTAGCATCACATATGGATGCATCTGATAGCATATGTTTGCATTGGCCCTTTGTGGGACAATATGCAACAGTGGCCCACGTTTAAAACGTTGTGCTTTCATTGACATGAGCATGTTTGTTGTGCATGTAAAGTGCAAAGTCACATG
This sequence comes from Yasuhikotakia modesta, assembly GCA_036877545.1. NCBI lineage: Eukaryota > Metazoa > Chordata > Actinopteri > Cypriniformes > Botiidae > Yasuhikotakia > Yasuhikotakia modesta. Next base: position 12,597 of record JBAJNP010010536.1, read on the forward strand.
ATAATAACAGCCATCATGTCCAGTTGTTTAGATGCTGTATTAACTTTCTGTGTTATAGAAACTTTTAAAAAAATCCCTAGCACTTTTAAAACACTTTTAATTTGTTTCCACTAACAAAGTAAGTTATATTTTTGATATATGATGTGAAAAGTTAAAAAACTTTCTATTAATGTTACCGCAAGAAAGTCTTTAATAACTTTGAGAGAACACTGAGGGAACATTGGCCAAGGTGAGAACATTTGAGAACATTTCCTGTTTCCTGTTCATTTTGTGGAGCCATTTGTAAACAGCATCATAAGGTCTGATCCCTACTTAAGCTAATATTGGTCAAGAACCTCCAGTGAGACAGGAAGAGACCATCTGACCTACATGTAAAGCGGGAAACGTCTGTTAATTTTGTTTTTTACTTTATTGAGTCAACCTGGTTCTTTGTAAACATGATTTGTTTCCCGGCAGAATAATAAAAAACTAAGCTCCCTTACTCCCAGAAGTTGCATAAAGCCAGCCAATCAGATTAGAGCTTGCCAGATCAAGCTCATGGGTATTTTGTCCATCTTTGGCTTTGAATACGAAGCACATGTATATGTCACTGGATGAGGAAATCGGTTCATTTATCTGTGCTAATGATAAAGGATGTTTTTAACTGATTCTTAGACAGTTAATGATACGTTTGAGCAGTTTTGATGTCACCCATGGTCACTGCATCACACGTTGATGCAGTCTTTGCTTGCGAGAAGTTGAGTTAGTGTGAAGTGTGGACTAAACTATCAGACGCAGCTACACAAGACTGAGTCACAGTGGTCTGACTCAAATGCATGTTGGAGGGCAACTGTATGTAAACACACATTGATTGTATTCATCAGTTATGAACACACATTCATAACTAAATGTAAAAAGTCTGCTAACATTCTCTGAAAGTTTTCTCAAAGTTTTAAAAAAGTTCTCACAGTAACGTTAGTAGAATGTTTCTATAATGTATTTTGTCTTTAAGTTGTTAGTTTTAAAAATGTTCTAGAATTTTAATTTGTAATTTTTACAGAATTCAGTGCTTGAATAATCAAACAACAACGTTAATACGATTTTCCTATGCTTTTCAAAGAGAATCATGTGAATATATTTACACAAATAACTTACATAACAGCCCTTATATTAATGCTGGAACAAACAAAGAGAAAGAAAAAAAGCTCTGATGCTTTACTTGCACCTGGAGTCAGGACAGTTTAGGTTACAGAGCGCCACACACGCGCACACACACACACACACACACACACACACACACATATACACAGCCCCTCCAAGCTTGTTCACACACAANCACACACACACACACACACACACACACACACACACACACAAGAACCCCCCCACGCAGCTCATTCAAATGCAAGACTACAATACACAGTTACAATACAGAGTTAATCACTTTCATGTTTTGACAAGCATCTGGACGATATGGGAAGATATTAAAGCTGCAAGGGTTTAATGTCAGTTAAAACATAATACCATCAGCCTGTGTGTTTGTACTTTGGATATAATAACACAAGTGTTCGGGCAGGTCTGGGTCTCATGGCAGGGCATCTGGTTAGACACACACACACAAACATACACAAAATGTGCAATACCACACTGATAGTAATCTCAAGCATTCAGACACTCCCTGCAACTTCACACGCATCAGGTTACAAATGTGCTGGAGATTCATCACACACACCCCTCACCTCCCCCTTTCTCCTCCTGTGTCCAACTGCATTGTTAAGGCTTCCAACTCATACATACTGAGGCTATCACAATGTCTTACACTGCCAGAGAGAGAGAGAGAGAGACTTTGTGTTCCTGCTGTAATCCCAGCTAACAATTTAAGGTTGTAGGAACATTTCCATTAAATGACAAAAATGTTGTTTTGAATGTTCTAGGAATGTTAAAACCATCCAGTTTGTAGATATTGTATGTTATTGTTATTTAAATGTCAGAAAAACTTCTGTTACGTTTGTAAACGTTTTTCCAACTATAGAAAAATAATATTTTTGATATATGGTATATAATGTAAAAAACTTGCACTAATGTTACTGTAATGATAGAGGACTGTGAGAGAACATTTAGAGAATGTTATCCAACATTCCATGTTAGCTGGTATGCAACTCATTTTATTTAGGCTGACATGAAGGTTCGGACCTTGTTGGTATTTGTGTTGTCTTTCTTTCCAGCCTTAAGTCGCAGATAAACTCCAACGGGGAGTTTGCTTAATTTGTAAGAGTGTGTCACAACTGGCCAATCAGGATTGAGTATTACTGAGCGTCCTGTAATCAGTATGAATACACAGATACAGTCTTCCTCTCTTTCTCTCTCTCATCCATCATTTGGACAGCTGATGCAGGCAAAATGCTGGGTGCATTTTCTCTGTTCGATGCCTTGCGAATTCAATTAAGCTGATGATTGCTGAGTAGAGTTTTCGAGGGCTGAAGTAATGTTTTAGCGCAGTCACACAAAACACACATGCACACAGACAGACACTGGAGGGCTAAAGCACAACTGACAACAAAATAGGTTCTGGTCTGACCATGTTTATGGTAAAATCATCATATTTCTTGCAGTGGCATATAAATACCATAGGACATAAATATGGTCTTTTAGTACCACAATATTTATCCCAGTATCATGGTATTGTTTGTGAGTTTTTATGATGAAAGGGAGTCTGTTGTTGTATGTGTTTAAAAGGCTCTGTGCTGTTCAATGTGAGTTTGCGTGTGTGTATGTGTCTGTTTGTGTGTGTGTACTGTTTGCATGTCTTTACACGTGTCTGGGAATAAATCATTATGCTGTTTGGCCAAAGGCTGCGTTTTCATTTTTCTCTGGTTTTATTGAGAAAAAAGAAACAGTAAATTCTTCTGAGAATAATCATTTTGTAGCAACAATAAAAAGGTACGAAAAGAGAGAGAGAAAGGAGTGTTTGAAAACGCTTCAGAAAAAAATGCATCATGAATTTCTTCCGCATTAGTTTGGCAGGAACTTTCGGGAACACTGTGTTAATGATTAATATGAAGTCCATGCCTGGCAGCCTCTCTCTCTCTTTCTCTCTCTCTCTCTCACACACACACCACATAAAATAACTGACTCTTCACCAGCTTTCTCTCCACTTCCCCCTCTTTTCTTTTCCCATAGGCCCAGAGATGGCCAAAATCAGCATAGCCAGTTGTCAAGGTAACCTCAACACAATCTATTTACCCACCTCTCCTCTCACTGGCCAAGGTCAGCTCTCTCTCCCTCTCTCTCTCTCTCTCTCTCTCTCTCCTCCTCTCTCGGTTTTGTTCTTTGAACAGCAGGGAAGAACACCCCCTAAAACCATCATTAGCACAAAACCAAAAGAACTGACAAAAGAACAAGAACTGAACTTTCCAAGCCACCAACCCGCCACTGCATTCAGCTGCACCGCTAGGCCTCCTATTATTGAACCGTAATTCCATCTTTTCCAAACACACACACACACACACACGTTTACTTATCTATCTAAGTGAAGACCTTCTATAGACTTCTATTGTTTTTATACACAGCTAGTTATAAACATTAGAAGCTAACCCTTAACCACACCGTAACCCTAGCAGAAACAGTGAAATGTTTTTTTACAATGTAACACACACACACACACACACACACACACACACACAC
>JBAJNP010010537.1:0-15773 GCA_036877545.1 Yasuhikotakia modesta
TGCTGTTTCCCCTGTTTCAGGTGCTGTTTCCTAATTCCTTATGAAGGTAAATTACCTCCAGTCCCACATCTGATAATCCTATTACAACTCCTAGACACAGGCACCTTTCTATGACCCTGTGTCTTCATTAACCTTTCCTTCTACTGTGGAGAGGAACAGGCCAGTAAAGCAGGACTTGCTTCTAAAAATGCAGCAAGAACACATACAATACTTTCAGGTGCAATACAAATTATTGAGCTCCATAATCATATTGAGTTTTCCATAGAGTTTCTCCATAGAGTTCAATCTATTTAGGTATTTTTGAGGTTACATTGTCAATATTTTTAAACATTTTTATTGAATCAAGGTGGGCTTGATTATGGGTTATTTACACAAACAGCCTATTTCCCTTCCCACCTTCAACAGTATATTTAATGAGACTACTGTTAAGTCATCCTTAAAATAATGCGGTAACTATCTCCTAACATCTCTGAAAATATTACTTAAAAATATTACTTTTCATTATGAATGAATGCACCAATGACACTGACAGTCCAGTGACCTAATCTGAACCGTAGTGATGTTGTCTACTTTTGGAAGAAGTGTATCATATTTTCCCTGTCAAAACAAATAAAACAATTATAATCACCCCCTGAGGACCTATAATAAGAACAAAAATAATCTCAGTATTTCAGCGGGTCAATAAATCTGCTGTTGCCTGCCACTTTCTATGATTTGTCACAGGATCTGAACTCACTGATCTACACTCATTACGTGATAGGGGCAGTCTCTGGCTCCCTTGGAGGATGTTGTGAAATCTTGCTTTGGAGTGTCGCTGAATGTTAAGAGACAAGCGATGTAAAGAGGCAGGGCCTGTGGTGTGGTTGTATAGTTGATATGGTAAAGATACATATTACCACACCTTTTCAGAATACTTAGTTTACTGGTGCTACTAATACATGCTACTAGTTTCTAGTTTTGAATGAATCAAAATATCTGGTACTTTTTTAGCCTAAATTGGACAAAGAACCGCGCACTGGAAAAGTTGTCTAACAGAATTAGTTATCCACTTGGTAAACAATCAATACTTGGTTTTTACAAAAAAAAAACACAATAGACTGGTGTAAAACATTGTACACATTTATTTAAATGCAAGTACAACCATTAAACTCCTGTATGACACCAGCTAATTTGCCCTTCAGCATTATCTGCCGTAACCATGCTTCCTCTGCTACTAACTGTAATAATATCACAGCAATATCACCAGCATAAACAGTTCTAGTCTGCCAATTTCAAAATACATTAACATGTCATAACCATTAACATGCTAAAATTTATTTCAAGAATTGTCATGATGGAACAAATTGCAGCCAGTTAAAGTGAACAGAGTACTCATAGGTACAAGTCATGCATTCTCTTTTTTTAATATTGATCTGTTAATATTTAAGTCAGTTTAAGTCAGTTACATAGGTATTATTTTGAAAAGTAAGACTAATTAGCCCTAACTAGGACTAGGTCTTCAGACAAAGTCTTAATTTGGTAGCTATGTTTATACAACTGGCAGCTACAGTTTAAGTGGTAATCAGCCCCTTCCAGACAGTAATAGATGAAGCAAAGATGAACTTATTACATTATTACATTATATTCGTAATTCTTTATCCATAACCATAAAAACATGTACTTTACACATACCCAAAGTTCCAAAACAGCTGTTATTAAAAAATAGGTATAGTAAGTGTAGGTAAGATATACAAGTAAGCTATTTTCCATAGAGACCTACAGAGTAACTAGACACAAAAAATTAAGGAATTAAAAAAATCAGAAAGATTTCTTACCTCATTGGCTGCGTGCGAAGAGCTGTTTTTAGATCCTCTACCACCTTGTTTCTCATCTCCATTTCTTCTTCGTCAAAGGCAAAAAGTGTCTGCATCTAAAATACATTTTTTTTTTAACTTTTACACATGACTTAATGTGATGGCAGAATTTAAACCTAAACAAAAAAATACATACAGCTGCCATTGAGTTGATGCGGTCTATGTAGTAGTCAGGCCAGCTGGTAGCAAGCTTGTTGGGGTCTTCTTGTTCCTAGGAGAAAAACATTGCTTAAACACCAAGTTTCTGTTTTAAAAGAAATATGATGTGGTCATATATTTATGTATTATTGTTCATTAACAGAAATGCAATAGGCAAATGGTTGTAGATTATATGTTCCCTTTGCATACCTTTACCACAAGGTTGCTGTGGGGAACTGTCCTTAAAGAAAACATTTTGCTTAGAAAGAGCATATGGATGGAAAGAATTCTCCATTGATAAACCAATTGATACACCAAAAAGAAGAAGTAGAAGTAGTCTGGAAGTAGAACCTAAAAAAAAACTACATTTTAAGTTGAATTTTAAGTTTTTTTAAATTATTACCACATCATATAGTCTATACAGTATGTATCATATAACCTGCTTATATGTTATTAAGGTAAGGACTAGTCTTCACCCACCTTATCTTTGTCAATGTTACAATACAATTGCTACATTGAATACAGATTATTTTTCCTTTTGGTCTTTCTAGGCTCCATTTTGTGATGGTTGGCTGCAAAAGTAATCATGTAATAAAGCAGCATTCTTCTGTAATTTAATTTTCCCACCACTTTGCAGTTTGTTTGCATCTTACAAAAAGCGGTTTCACCTTTTTACCTTTATAAATTTAACACTCTTCATGGACATATAATAGAATGTCTACAAAGGACAATTATCATAAATATTCTGAAGTTTTCAAAGCGGAGATTTGTATACTATACAAAACACTAAGCCACGCCAGACAAAACAACAACCTAGGATGTACTTGCAATCAGATCCAAAACCAATTTGGCCCTTTCCTCTCTGTGGTTTTAGATGCTGAACACCAATGTGGAACAATGCTGGAACAAAACTCAGCAGTTTGGTCTGGGCCCCAGATCTGTGATGTGCTGTTTTGATTTGCAAAGAGATGATATCTGGTTTGTAACCAAACTGATTCTGACAACCAGATTATACCATTTAATAAGTTTTTACATTCCTCCTCTTTTTTGTCTCAAACATGTCATATTGCTCAGAATGTTAACCTTGGCCAGCTCACAAAGATATATAGAACACTCAACTTCCCTCTCCAGTACAAATGGAAAGCAATACAACAAATGAAGCGAGGCGGGGTATGCTCAGTTTAAGGTCAGCACAGTAGTGAGCTATTCCTACTGTGTGTCAATATTTGTGCTATTGAGGGAGCAAGAGAGGAGGTAACAATAATAAACATGGCCCTGTGATTTTGACAAGCACAATTCCAGTGTGGGTCAAACACAGTTTAGAAAATAAAAAATAAAAGTTAGTTGAACTCAAGAAAATGTTTGTATGTAATTTATTTTCAATTATTTTAATAAAGTTAAATTAAATTAATGAAATCACTTAAATCCAAAAGCTGTAATATCTAGAACAAGTTGAATGTAACAAAAGTTACAATTTTCAAAATATTGAAATACTATGGTATAGTGAACCTCGTTCCACTTTGCAAGCTGTGTATATTATTACACTTCTATTTATTACAATAACAGAAAATAAATATTAAATGTACCTTTTAATAAAATGGGCTACATTGTAGGTTTAAGTTTCTAAGTAAACTAAAAACAATGACAGATTCCACATTATAGAAAAAAAGGTCCCATGTGCATAACATTTTTATATACTGCTATAAACTGCTATATGTTGGTACTAAAATACAGTAAAGATGTTTTAGTCAAAGTTAAAGTGGAGTTTCTTGTCATTTTAGCCATATACAAGTACATAGAAATGAAACGTTTCTCCAGGTGCTACAGTGACAACACGAAACAACACAAAACTAGAATGAACAATATTTATACAAAGTGCAAACAGACAGTGCAGTGACTATTGTCTGGGATGCAGTCTGAGATATAAATATCTGTGATAGAGGGAAGGATATTGGGATCATATAGTTAGGTGAGTAAGAGTACATTTAACTTAATTTACAAAATATTCATTCATTTCTTTGCCCTTAAACAAGCATAACTCTAGGCATTAGTCTAACAGTGGCAGCCAGGTCACTTTTAAATGGAGATACAGTCAGCAGATCCATTCTTCATAATACATTATCATGGACCATTCCATTCAAGATCTCTATCTCAAAGGCTTACAAATACCCAAGCCAAGATTTGTCTGACTTATGTAATGCTTGACAAGATGTTCTTATCTATGCTGGAATGCATGTATACAGGGTGGATTTGTTTATTGGACCCATCCAATATTTGCTATGTTATGACAAAGTTAAGCACTAGAATACATAACCTTTTTCTATCATTGCATAAGATGTTTGGCAAATTAACACCACCTACTTTGGTGAGTGCCATGTTACTGTTTCTCTATAAGAACTATATAATAACATGCTCTTTTTAAATCTACATTAGATCTAGATTAAAGTATTACCTTCTTCAGTTTTTAATTGTCATTCAGGACTTAATGTCTTTATCCTTAAGCTGAGAAGACATCAGAAACAGTGAAGGGCTGTTGTGTTGGCTAGGCATTTACTTCATGGGGTTTTGGCATGGGGGACCTCAGAGGAAGTACTCTGGCCTCTCTTTCCTCTTGAGTGCTTTCCCTAAACACATAAGTCTTGCTTGTTCTGTTTATATTGCCATGCATTTTAAGCAGGCCATGTGCTGGCCTTCTACGGCAATTCCCCATTACAGCAGACATGAATGAGCTTTTTGTTTGGTTTCACAGCTTGTTTTCCAAAGCATTTGTTGCTTGGTGCTGGTTCCTGGTTTTCTGAATTTGGTCTTAACCTTCTTCTCTGAGAGAAACTGATTTGTGGGCAGAGTAGCAACTGCTGACAACTTCATTCCAGACGGAGTTTCAATATAACAAACTCTCATGTGGCCGCACACTACTATATTTCCACTTCCCAAACATAGCCAACTGTCCAGAGGCCCAGGTGCAAGCATGTCTGTGCCATGGACCAAAACTTTCTACAGCAACATGTACATACAATGGAAACTCAACTGTAAGACTAAATTACCAGAAAGGAACTGTGGCAATTTACATGAAGCAGTTGCTGCACTCTCTACATTTTGTTCAAAACCAACAGTATTTCCATAAAGCATGACCTGAAAGTAGCAAGAGCCCATTTGTTTAAGTCTATGTTCCCGTAAGTCTTCTAAAGTCCACCACCATCTCTCTGTAATCAAGGAGAACAAGAGTACATATCCTGAAAGTGGCTGACCACAGCTACAGCTTTCAAAAGAATGGAGGAAGGGAGGTGTGTGACATTTTGGAAAGCGTGGTGTGATGGACAGAGGTACCACCATTTACTTAAAATGTTTAGTTTCACAAATAATGTTTATAATTCTTAAAGTAATAATTATAAAGTTTGTCAAAACTGGCCTAAAAAAAGGAAAATAAGCCATAAGACCCATTTCAACCAGCTTGCTTTGGCATAAAGTTGCTGATTCAAATTACTTCAAATTGCTTAATTAAAGTATATCTAAAAAGACTCAAAAACTAAAGGGCACAGTCCTCTGTTTTTTGAGGAAGTTTTTGAAGAAGCAGACAGCTTTGTAGATCTACTATCTGTGTACCTGCTCCAGTACACGAATCAGCAACATTTTAGCGAAGCAGGTTGATAAACAGTTTTATACTTAAAGTTAAAAGTATAAAATATAAAATTTTAAAAGTATTTTTAAAAGTATACAATTTTATACTTAAAAGTATAAAAATGAAATCTTGTAAAAAAGACTATATTTATAAGGAAGTTTTAGGAGACTTATGTTGTGATGTGAATGGCTCACCTTCTTCTTGCTGCAATAGATCTGCCATTTCTTCTCAGCAGGCAAAGCAAACATGGCTTCCCTGTTCTTGTCTGTGAGATCCAATTCATCCTTAGGGTAGAAGAGGACACATCTTTTAAGCTACATGTTAACTATGGTATGACAATTATACAATAATAGTTAATATTCAACACATCACAGACTTGAACAATTGAACAATTCTCTTAATACAACCTTTGCCAATAAACGTGAGGAAGTATTATAAATATCATTGCATTAGATAACAACATATTAAACCACAAATAGATGTTTTAAATGATATACAATGCACTTTTAAAAATTAATACTATCTGCAGAACCCCTGCATTACAAAATTTTCATTGTAGTGGAAAAGGTTAATAGAGATAAGGTTCATTCTGTTCTTAAGTGTTGTATGGATGACTGACATTTTAATACTGAATGACTGTGTCAGTGAGTGAAACATTTTAATGTTTTACAATTCAGATTTTTGTAATGTACAATTAACATTTCTACTGTGATGCATTTTGTTTGGAATGTCACTTTGCACTTTGAGTGATACTGTTTGTGAAAGTTGTAGTTGTAATTTCTCACCCTTGGAAAGCCCATAATGACAAATGACTCACTTGTTATGATATCTTCTGGTTAAATACAATAATTTTTTTTATCAATGTTAAGTTTCCATTTTCAGTTTACTGACAAACCGGAATAGAGCTTTGAATAAGATTTATTATGTATTCATCAAACAATTGTGTCCAGAATATAGGACTGACTAAGAGACCTAGTTGTAAAACTTGTGTTTTACTTTGTCATTTTGTGTCTAAATGAACTCAATTATACCAACATTGACAGAACATAATGAATATGAAATAAGAAGGGAGAGAGAATGTGAATAAGAGTATAAATGAAAGACTAAATATGAATTAGTGAAGAAAAGTCATAAAGAGGGACACAGCATAAAGTTAAAGATAGGAAAAAGAAAATAAAGGGAAATGGAAAGCTGCAGGAAAGACAATTTAGATGGCAAAAAGTAAGTCATATGTGGCCTACAGGGGATTGAGAGGAAACAGTTTGAGCCAATGATGACCAGAGCAGAAAGCCTCATGCATAGACACAAACAAGACATAAACAACACAGATAACAAAAACTAAAAACATAGTATTTACACAAAGTGTATAACCAGACATTCCTAAACTAACAGAAACACTCTTCACAGCAAAAGACTTATCTTCACTCCACTCACTACTGATGTAAACACACACACTCAATATGCTCAAGGACAAGTCAATGAAGTAACTAAACCTGCTTACACAAATAGATGAGAGACAAATTGACAGGGTCTGATTCACTCAAATGCAAACAGCCACATCATAAAAAAATCCTAACTGACCAGAGGCTTAGTAGTTTTGCATTGGTTGTTGTGTGATGGGAGTTGGTGTACTGATTGATTACAATCCATTCAGCCTTGTGATGTGGTGTCTCATCATCATGTAGCAATCAATCAAAGGAAACAAATTATTCCCAGCCCTGGTTTTATTTGGCTGATAGTTTAAATCTGAATGGAAGTTTTTTATGCGGATGTTTACTGTAAGGGAACAAGTACAGAAGAAGTGACTGGACAATTGTTAGAATTGGAACATTTATAGTTAATAAAAAACACATCTAAAAACAGTACGAGAAAAATGTAAAAAAGTAGCCCATGCATGTGCAGGAACTAAACAAGTTGGTCATCACATACCTCTTATATACAACTGATTTATTATATTTTTATTTCTGCACTCTAAATTGCTTTATAATAGGTTAAATTAATTAATTATTTAAATTATTAATTAATCAATTGTAAAATTTATTATTGCAGAATTATATCTTGACTGACAGATTACTTGCCCAGACAGCAATTCTATTTACCTTTTTTATATTTTCACTGTAATGTCATGTTTTGTGAATTGCCAATTTGTTATCAGATTTACCATTGTGCTTTCTGACTTTGTTTTAAATTTGGTATTAACAATTGATTTTGCCATTTGTTATTTTGCTTTGCTGGCCAGTGTATGTCACATAGCCTTAGAAATAACACATTTGAGGAGGTAAACTTACAGATATGTTCAACTTACAGATATGTTATTAAAAGGTGTTACTTCCAGTAGTTGGTAGTTATCACATTACCATGGGATAGAGGAAAGCATTTTGACTTCCCTCAAGAAAAGCTGGCCTCAGACCATATTCTATGAACTACAACAATGTTATCCCCATCAACCTAGTTATCTCAAGTCTACTGCAGCTTCCTGTGAGAGAATCTTGGTCATATTACAGCAAAATTGCACATCTTGCCATAATAAATTGCCATTTATATTGGAAAAACATTGTTACTTAGGTATTTGGTCCTTGGAGCAAATATACCTTTAATTGCTTTCTAGAGGGGAAATTTGAACGAAAGGGCTAATCCATAATGGTGACTCCAATGTGCGAACATGTTATTTTGTGTTAAGTTACGTTTTTCATTTATGATGCTATTCATAAATAGTCTGCGAGTCATTTCATTTTGTATCATTTTGCATGAGGCTGCCATAATTGATCTAACCAATTCCATATGTTTTGATTCCAAATGATGAGTTTTATTTTTTCTTTTTCCTTTCCATAATCAGTTTTTAGCTCAAATACATGGTGCAGAGAGACAGAGAGAGACACAAAAGTATGCTGAGATTAAAAATAATGCTTTAGAAACACTATGATATAATTAACAATGACACTGACTGAACACAGGTTGCCTCATATTTTGAACCCTGGAAAATTCAAATCATGCGTTACATCATAAATTCATCATGTTTAGATAAAGTATGCCCATGAGACAGATACTCACCACTAATTCAGAGAAGCGGGCATGCAACTCATCTTCCGGGGGCATGGGGGCGCTAAACTCCAGAAGCTGTAGGGGAACACTGTCCTTTAGGTTTATCTCAGGGTGTTCACTGCTGCTGAAGCAGCACAAAAAGCCCAAGGTGGGACGCGTGCGCTTCCGGGGAGGCATCCTCTCCAGAGAGGCCAACAGCCAATGAGGCACAAACTCCGCTAACTAGGGGGCATGATCTAAAAAAGAAAAAGAGTGTCAATCAAAATTTAATTTAAAAAACGTGACACAAAATGCCCAATCAGTTACAGCTATTACACAGCACAGTAAATCTGATTTGTTGAACTGAATATTATGTGCTGATCCTAACCCTCTAGGCAGGCAGATCCATTCTATAGTTGATCTTTTAGTCCCCTGATAACATGGAGGGTCTGACAAAATAGTTTCGATCTGCTTCTATGAAAATCAATGCTTCACAGTGATGCAATGGCTTCACCAAAAGCTGGTTGGCTCTTTTACGTAGATGTTTTAATTAGTTTTGCTTTCATACTGTATAGTAATATGAATTAATGATCTCTACTGCTCTAAAATCACTGTTAGACTTATCTTAACACAGATGATACCTAATTAGCAAAGCTATTGTAAGCGGCCCTGGCACCATTCTAAAGGGCAAATAGTCAGTTACTCAAAAAAGTCTGCAGGAAGTGGATTTCTGTACCTGAATAATGAGTGAACAAACATTTTATTTACACAACTTGATAACAGCAAGATCTGGCTTTCGAATAATAGATGGCTTCAGGTTTGTTCTGGGTAGCAACAGCATTTTCTTGGTACTATATGAGTTTGGGTCCAAGATTAAAATAATAGCTGGATCTCTTTCTGTGTATCCACACTTTTTAAAGCACTGTCACCTAAACAGCAAGAAGTCTCAGCTGACTGAGGTGCTTTCTGGATGAAGTTTGTATGCTGCCTTGGGTTCCAGGTACTCTGCTTTACCTCAGTCCACAGTCATTTTTAAAATCTGAATCTGTTCTAATAAAACTTCAGAATCAGATGATACCATGATGTTGAAAAAATAAAGTTCTTTTTGTGTGTGTGGGGGGGGTCTTTTGAATGAGGCAAACCTATTAGTAAATCTGTCCAAAGGATTTGTTCACAAATCATCTTAAGCAAATTTCCAGTGACACTAATAATAACCATATGACACAGAACTGTTGAACAGAAATGACTTAAATGTTCTATCTAAAAAAATTATATATAAATGTCTACATGAAAATGTGCATCTCTGTGCAAATTTCTGTGAAGCCTTCCTGTATGTTGCAGAATTTGTCCAAAACTGATAAATATTGTCATTATGTTGTGCATTTCAACAACTGCCATGCTTTTATTATTAAAGTAAATATTAAATATATACATATAATTATGCATTTAAGAAAGTAACATAAGTAAACTAGATAAATGTAAATAAGTAAAACAAATTATATTAAAGCTCTATTTACTTCAATAAAGTTTATAGTCTATACTATATATATATATATATATATATATATATATATATATAGTAATCCCACAGCCTTAATTGCTCAGTGTCAGATTGAGAACATCAGTAAAAGACAGAGGATGCTGTTTCAAAGCCAATGAAACCCTTCAACTATGTAAAAGTGGCCATGAAGGACCTGGGCCGCTGAAAAGCACTCACTCTCCTGACTCTTCAATGGTGGTTCTGTCTGTGTGGTCATTGAGAACAGAACCGCCTGGCACCTCTCTGGATGCGCTGGCATAACCTCCAGGCCACCACAAAGACCTCTCTGTTTCAGGACTACAATGCTTGCCAAGTGCAAGGAGGAGGAAAATACTGAAAAGGGGAAGAGTAAAGGGACAGACATGGACATACCCAGTACCCTCAACACAATACATCAAACCATAAGTGAGAATTATGTCCAACATAATCAGAATGCTAGAGATTTCCATTATGATCACCAAAAGAATAGTGGGGGAACAGTAGGGTGTTTCACTCCTGTTTCATGTTAATTTTCTGTGTCTTGTTAATTTTGTATACAGTTAATTTAGGTACAGTGTATGACTGCGCATGTTAGTGATGTCAGTCTGTATGGATAACCAAGAAATTTTCCTTCAATCACCACTGAGTACCATCACTTTGCCGACAAACACATAACCATACAGACTTGGAACATGAGTCCGGACACACGTGGCCAGCTTTCACCCAGCACCCACCCTGCCTTTCATTCAACACTGCCAGGGAAAGTAGGCTAAGACTACTGCCTCTCTCTCTCTCTCTGTCTGTCTGTCTGTCTGTCTGTCTCCCACACACACACACATTTATACATACATACATACACATTCTTACATACATACATATTTATACAAACACACACACATACAGGGTGTGTGGTAGAAATGAAGGAAAGAGAAAATAGGAAATGCACTGATTACCAATTAAGTTAGGATTCTCTTCCACTCTGACAAAACAAAGCCAAAGACTCTAACATTTACTTTACATAAGATTATATGTATACCATTGGAGCCTTTAAAATAATGACACTGAGATGTAGCAGGATAATACATTTGTTTAGATAACCCATTTTAAATGGTGTTTCTAAACACAAATTGTAACTGTATTTACTTATGTAAACTGTATTTAACTTTATTCTTGTATTTAACTTCAAACTAAATCAACATCATTTCATCAACCCACAACTAAACAAACAAAAAAGTTAATAAAAAAATAAAGCAACACCTGTTTATACACATGGCTTTTTAGATTCTTCTTAGTTTTAGTTCTTACACTAAAAACAACCACGTTTTTAGACATGAAAGATAGTATTATTGCATATTAAATATGTTACTGGGACTTTCTTTTATTTTTAGGGATATGAAACCTATTTACAAAAACCTATTTACTATTTACAAAAGAT
Organism: Yasuhikotakia modesta; assembly: GCA_036877545.1. Classification (NCBI taxonomy): domain Eukaryota; kingdom Metazoa; phylum Chordata; class Actinopteri; order Cypriniformes; family Botiidae; genus Yasuhikotakia; species Yasuhikotakia modesta. Next base: position 11,586 of record JBAJNP010010537.1, read on the forward strand.
GACATTATCAAAAAGCAACACAGGTAAATGGCACACTGCTAAATTAAACATCTATAATTATTATAATTGTAATCGTTACGTCAGGAGAGAAAGGGCGATGGTATTTTACACAGGGAGGATGTTATGTTCCTAGTAGTGGAGCAAGGAATAGTGGTGAAGATAATAATAAAATATTGAAGTCTTTTCCTTTTACAAAACTGATGTCAAGTTATGGAACTCAGAACAAATCACATAAACTGCTTAGTGCTTGACAGCTCTTTGTGACTACTTATAAGAAGTGTGGCCCACATCTTTATTTGCGTTACAGTGAACAAAGAAAATCACACAGATTTGGAACTGCACAGTATAAAAAAGGGTAAAAGTTCCGCCTCTTCATGTCTAAACCCATTCTTGACTGTTTATTTCCATTTTTGTTCGCTAACCTTAGCTAACCTCTCATTTTGTTCTTTCCATCTAAATTTACTAACCCCTACACCTTGCTGTTCCTCACTACTCTTTTTACTGTCTTCCATCTTTCAATGCTTTCATCTGGGTTGAAAGAGAAAATTGAGAGGACTCTTATTTTACTATTCTATTCACTTCATCATCCAGTCTTTTTTAATTAGTGCCTCAGCACCAAGTAAGAAAACTCCAAGCTAGATGTGTTTACATAAACTCAATTGTTTCATTCATTATGGTTTATTATCAAGATACTTACACATTTACATATGCACCTTACGTGGGTTTGTAGTTGCACACCTCTCTTAACAGTTGACATGATTTGTGGAAGTATTTAGTGGCTTAAATACTGGGAATTTACAATGGGAATTTAAATACTTTTATTATATCTCTAACTCCAGGTATTTGCAGTAGTAAAGTACTATAATGAAAGTACAATGATAATATTTTGCATTGTGCAGCTTTGGTCACCTGCAGCTGTGCAAATGTGAAATCACATACACTGATGATGTATAGAATCTTCAAAGAGAGCTTCAAATGACGCATCAAAGAAATTTAAAATTCCACTGATATAATTGCAGGTATATTGTACACCGCAGGGTATTGTGATTGCTCAGGATAACTGTGATTGCTCTGAAGAGCGGTGCCGTGTGTAGAGAATGAGGGAAAGAAATGAAACTAAAAGAAGAAGGGAGGGCTGCTGCCATTTCTCATTCAGCCCACGACTACATCACATCCTTCTATGAGCCGCTGGAAGTAGGTCAGTGGAGGAGTGAGGGAGGAGCGCTTCTTTTGCACACACGCTTTGCAAATGTTTTTTCTTTCGTATTATTTTTTTCTTGCTTGTGTGATTGGTGGCGCCTGTCTCAGACAGATTTTTGCTGCACTGCTTCTTCTCTTAATTTTAGTCTATGTTTTCTCTTGCTAACCTACAACCTAGAATAAATGTCAGGGGCACTAAATTAGGTTGGTCCAATAATCATTTACCAATTGGCAAATCTCAAACATTATGTACATTTACAACAAATAATGTTGACTCAGTGTATAACCAAACCAATATCTGATCTGACATGATTTTTGTTTCTCCTGCTGGTGCAAATGCATGCAAACTCCCCTCTCCCTTCCCATAACCCTTGTTTCTCCTGTTTATTGAGTTTTCGCTCTGTAAGCATGTCTCACCACATCTAATCTTTCTCAGCTTGGGTTTTCTGTAATGTAAATACACTTCTCCCCCCACACGTTTCCCCAAGAATTCATTTCACCATGTCCTCATGACAAACCTAGGGGGACTCAAAGGAATCTTTGGCATTCCATACCGCCTCTGTCACAGTGGCCAAATGGAATCTTTTCATTTTCCACTCTCTGCCTACCTGTTCTTTACATTAATATCAGAGGTAAGCCTATCTTGCAGGCCCGCCAGCTGATGTTCAAAGCTGGTTTTTTTCTAAGAGCCAAGAAAGACCCAGCAAATCTAAGCATTATACTTTGGAAGGAATGATGAACAGCTGTTAATCAATGACAGCTGGGTACTGTCCATCATATTCTACAAGAAAAAAAGGATATCTCAAGTAAAAATATTAGTTAATGCTACATTGCAAAAAAATTATAAAATTGGTTATGTAGTCGTCATGAAAACACAAATATATTATTATATAATATTTTTTTGTGCACAGTTCAGGAAGCTTGCTTTTGAAAAAATAGTTCACCCAATCCTACCGTCTGGAATATATCCAAAGATATTCAAATGACAAAACATATATATATGACAAAACACCACCTTCAACTTAACCCAAGCTTCTTATCCTTCCAGGTCACCCTTCTGCCTTAAAAAAAACTTCACAGTCCAGCTTGGTTCCACAACACCTCCACCAAGAAACAGTCAACCAGAAACTTGGTGTAGTCTGATGACAAGCTATCATCCTTTCGATCACATTACCAAAACAACACGCTCATGCATGTTCTTTGTTCTGCATTTGTCCTTTATAATATTAGAAAAATCTGACCTTATCTCACCGAACATACCACATAGCTCCTTGTCCAGGCCCGTGTCTTGTCAGCCTCGTCTTCAAAGAACCAAAAAGAGCCCATGTCACACCGCTGCTTATTTCCCTTTATTGGCTACCAGTTTACTGGCTTTATTGGCGACCATTGGCTACTCCTGGCTTATAAAACCACTGCTGGTTCTTCTCTATCTTATCTTTACAACCTTATTCACATATACACTCCTTCCAGATCCCTACACTCAGCAAATGAAAGTGACATGTCGACTCTTCATACCCTCCTCTAAGGGCACACAACCTTCTATTCACAGCTTTATCTTTATTAACCCTTGCTGGTGGAAGGTTCTACCAAACTCAGTCTGCTGCAATCCCCTAATGCATCCAATCTCGTCTGTGAATACCTGACAAATGCATAATTATATATATATATATATATATATATATATAAAATTCCCCTCTCTCCCCACAGGCACCACATCTAGCAAGAAATATTGTATTTTCTGGTAAAATTGTATCCATGTATGGCTTATGTTTATTGTTGTTTTTGGTTTTCATTTTCATTTTTGGGTGAAGTATCCTTTCAAATTTTTTGGTGCATTATTATTTTAAGATTACTGAACTTTGAAACAGCTTTTGTGTAGGAAACACAAAATGCTTTTATGCTGTTCTCTGCAGCATAAAAAAATCAAACCCATATCTTTATTACAAAGTTTAATGTTTGGTTGGATGTTTGTCAGTCTTAGGCCATATTTTAGTTTGTCAGGTGTGTTGCCATTTTTATAATGCTTTCAGGTCCACAGCTCAGTTTAACCTAACATGGCAGCATTTCAATGCAGTTTGAAATTCAAGCCACCACAAAACACAAATCAGATTTGGCAGGCACTGCCCCTTATAGGGCTTCTGGGCCCCAAATCACAGAAATGCAAAGATCTGCAAGGAATGTAAAGTTATGTTTAAATTTAATGTTTGGTGGTTTTCCTAATGACACTTTTCTTTACCTGGTATGTCTGATACAACTAAATATTTTCCAACAGTTTGAGCTCTTAGATCTTTCTTTGACAGGAACTGTTATATTCCAGGCACAGTTAACCAATAAATTCACAACTAATTTTTGAAAAGCTGCCATGTAAAACCGCTAGGGTACACTGAAGTACTATTTTACTTCTGTTCCGAACACTGTTTTATGTTTACAGATCTTTAGCATTTGGCTTTCCCAGAGGTACCTGCCCTTAAAAGCCCTGCAGTAAACAAGGCATTTATATAGTTAACTTAACAAGAACAGCTGAATGCTACAGATTTGTACAGAATATGACCGTGAAAATTAGAAGACTTCCAAGCATGTTGTACTACTGACCCACATTTTCCCCATGCAGACATTACCACTGCTGAGGCTCTACTAAAGAGTGACTGCTATGAACTGGACACTATTTATACCCAGAGTTAAAAGCAAGCTGTGTAAGACAATACAGCACATTTCCCACAAGTCACTGGGGCTGTGAGAGAAACATGATTGCTCAAGAAAATTACTAGGTATCCTACTCTTGGGACATTTAATTACTTCCTTTAGTTGCTTCAAATCCCATTGATGGTATTAATGGTAACTAAATGCTTAAAAAAGCCAATACATAACTAACACCATGTCAGATTTTACAATCAATACAAAACATCTCAATATCTCCACAACTGAATGCCAACAGCATATACAGGTCCTTCTCAAAAAATTAGCATATTGTGATAAAGTTCATTATTT
>JBAJNP010010538.1:0-16257 GCA_036877545.1 Yasuhikotakia modesta
ATAATAAGTAACTGGAGTGATTTACATGCATAACAAACCATGAATGTTTTAAAGAAGGAGAAACTTTGGTTTGATCTCCTACCTGCCGGTTATCCGGTCGTGGGTTGAGAGGAAACGTCGTGCTGCTGCTTTTAAACGGGCCACAAACACCTGAAACACAATGTGTTGCTTCCATCTGCTGGCAGAAAGTGGAAATTCCTGTCAACTCAGAGCTTTGACTGTTTTGTTTGTGCCTTCGTGGATCCACATGTTCTTCTGCAGAACCATGAGAACATGTTTCATGTAATACTCATGCATTTAAATAAGGTTAGAAGAAGTGAAGAACAGGAGAATAAAACTCATCGCAGCTGATGCTGAATTCTGTTTATTATTTAAGTCTAACTCATACCAGAAATAATCCCTAAGGAAACAGAAATCACAAAGTAACTCAAAATAAATTCTCTCGCTCACTTATATTTTACACATAAGAACTTTAGAAATGGAAAAATAATTCAACATAAAGTACCGCATGAGCCGCCGCTGACAGAAACTCTTACTGTACTTTCATTTGACTGTAAATAAAACTGTACACGTCCACCTGAGACACCAGAAAACAAACATGCGTGTGTGAAAAATCTCACTGGTACCGAGTTTCTGGAAAGTGTTTTGTGAACATACAGATCTTAAATCAAACCGGTCCTCTCAGAAAACCATGTTTAACATTTACACAACCATCACATAACCTGACACTTTCAATTCTGATTAAACTGATACAACATTTAAACTTTATCATGTCACAGCATTGACAGCTTTGGTGATTCAAGCCATATTGTTTTATATTGCTCTGGTATTGTATTTACAGTCAGACAGAGATGACACCAGCATGCACACAAACACACACACTGTCACAGAACAACTTGACAACAGTTTGTGCACAACAATCACAACAACAGTTGCACCAATTATCAAGTCACATCAAAAATGGTCAAATTACGTCTGCGGCTGCAGATGCGTTTAGAAGCTGATAAACAATGATGGGGAAAAGATACAGAAAACTGATTTTTAGAGGAACACAGAGTCATTGTTTGTCTTTATCAGAATATCATGTGTTTGTTTCCTGTAGTTTTGTCACACCAGCGTTTGATGTGACTCACGAGTCTCTCATGAGTTTCTGTCAGATGTTCTGAAGCATCCGATCATTTCAATCCAAGTCCAACATCTCAGTGTGTCTCATGTCTTAGTGTGTCTTTGTGTGTCTCATTGTGTCTCGTGTCTCTCTGTGTCTCATGTCTCTGTTTGCAATTTAAAACCAAAACCTTTCTATGCACTTACTGGTTGGTTTAAACGACACAAACTTTTGAAAACAGGTTTCACAGTGCCAGTCACTGAAACTGCACCGTTATCATCTCTGTGTGAACCATGAAGATGGATCTGTGAAACTGTGACGGCGTGTGAATGAGAACTAGGTGTTGGTCACCGGCGTACAGAACAGAACAGCGCCGGGTCTGTGTGACTGCTCTGAGGAGGTTGTGTGTTGAGTCTGCGGTGGTGCTGTGAGGCAGCACTAGTGTGCGCTGGTGTCAGGGGTGCAGGAGGAGCCGGGGGTGGGAGGTGTCGAGGCCCGGGAGGTGCTGGAGGTCTTTTCCAGGCTGGGGCTCAGCGCCGGGCTGCTCTCGGAGGCTTTGGCCAGGATCTGAGTGCTCAGGGCGGACATGGATTTGGGCTGAGCCTGAAGGCCGGGGCTGCAGATGAGATGGTGCCGCTCCCAGTCTTTGTGCTGACAGAAGGAGCCGCAGTAACGCGCTGCGTTGCATCCGCTGCACGTCTCGCTCGCCTTGCGGCCGCAGTTCCAGCAACACTGAGAGAAAAACAAATAAAAATACAGACTTTAACTGTAAATGGCTTTGAAATAAAATGTTATTGACCAGATGTTTGTGTCTCTAGTGTGCGAGTGTGTGTATGTGTGTGAGAGTGTGTGAGTATGTGTGTGTGTGAGAGAGAGTGTGTGTGTGAGTATGTGTGTTTGAGTGTGTGTGTGAGTATGTGTGTGTGTGCACGAGTGTGTGTGTGTGTGTGAGACACACCTCGCTGGAGTCCTCCTGCTCATTGATGACCAGTATGGCGTCCTCTGTGGCTTTTCTCTTGGCGTCAGCGAGGGTCTTCTCCATCTTGGCTCTCTCAGCTGTGATCATCTCAAAGGCTTTCTGCTCGGCCTCAGCCACGGCTTTCTGCACCTCGTCCATCGCCTGACGCTTCACCTCGTTCACGGCTTCTTCTGCGGAGGTCACATCACACTTATTACTTTTACATTTTAACATTATTATACCGTCTCTTTACAGTAATGTGAGCAAATAAATCTTTTACAACCGGGAAACATTAGGAAAAATGTTAACTACCTAAAAATTACTAGTGAACACAGTGTCAGTATAAAACAAAAAGTTTGGTGTTTGTTGTGTGATTATTGAGAAACACAGTCACACTGAGAGACAGGTGTTCAGGTGAGGCTGGTGTTCACAGGTTGTCTCTTACCTGCTTTTCTCCTGATCTCATCAGACATGTATCCAGAAGCAGCACGCAGAGGGAGATCTCTCTGAGAATCTGTGAGAAACAAACCCATCATGAGTGAATGATCTGACGGAGGTGATGGGCTGTGTTTGATTTAACACAGATGAAACGTTGGGCTGTGTTTGATTTAACACAGATGAAACGTTGGGCTGTGTTTGGTCACAGATGGCATTGAGGAGCACAGAGCTCAGCTTTCAAACAGAGATCTCATGTTATACAGGAGCCTGGACGCAAATACACAACACCTGCTCTGTCAGCAGGCCCTCACACACACACACACAACAGTAACAAACACACACACACACACAACAGTAACACACACACACACGAGTAACAAACACACCCACATTAACACACACACACACACACAACAGTAACAMACACACCCACATTAACACACACACACACACACACAACAGTAACACACACACACCATCACCACAAGAGGGATCTTAATCTTTCCGCTTGAAAACTGAGACTGACATGTTTTAATGGAATGGTAGCACACATGTACCACACATTTAACACACATTTAACACACATTTAACACACATGTACCACACATTTAGCACACATTTAACACACATTTAGCACACATTTAGCACACATGTTCAGTGGTAGACGCTCTGTGAGGTTTCTCTGCAGCGTCAGGTGTGACTGTATCTCACCTGTGTGGATCACGGTGTCTGTGGACAGCGGGCTGTGGGTCTTACTGAAGGTGACATTTCCTGACCCGGTGCCGCTCTTCCGCGGGTCGTCGTGTTGGGCGGAGCGTCTGCGCCAGTAGTTGATTTCCTCGCGGTCGGACTCCTGACAGCGCCGCAGGACGCTCACCGAGCGACGCGTCTTCTCCACCATATCCACAATACAGTTCAACACCTGCCAGCAACAACACACAACATCACTCATTAACCCATTAACCATCATAACACCACAGCGTTCCTCCTGTAACACTACATGACCACAGAACCATCACAGCACTTTACATTAACAGAGTACAGTATTAGATACAGATCTAGACTGATGCATTATACAAGTAAAGGAGTCTCACGTGATCTAAGTGTCTCCATTCTTCAGCCCATTCTCTCTCTGTGAGCCTGTGGTCTACAGGTTCCTCCCGGTAGCTTCCATTGCCTCCTGAGGAGCAAACACACCATCAGAAACATCTCACAACACTTCTGAGGAGATTGCAGACACACAGGTGTTCCTCAGGTACCTGGCAGTCGTGGTCTGTCCTTCAGTTCTCTCAGATCTAACAGACGATTCGGTTCTCTGTACAGGTGAGGTGTGGTGACATCATCCAGGGCGTAGTGTTGGAGAGGGGGCGGGGTCGGGTGAATCTGGGCGGGAAGCTGGAGGGGGTGGGCGGGACTGTGTCTGGGGGCGGGGCTAATGGTGCAGATTCGTTTGGCTGGTGGTTCCAGGGGGGCGGGGGGTCGCTCGTGAAAGCCGTTTTCTTTACCTCTGTTTGAAAGAAAGTTAAGATAATTGTACAAATGAAGAACAAAGTTACTGTTTGTACCACACAGAGTTCCTGCCCAGCAGAGCGTGTCTGTATGTGTGTGTGGTCTGCGGTCACACCTGCTGGGACTGCGGTGCTTGCTGGGCTCACTGGGGTCCAGCAGCAGCTCTGTGGAGTCTGCAGGCGATGGGACAGTGGTGCTGAGCAGCGAGTGCTCGTGCTGCGACAGATACTGCGCTGGGGTCTGTTTAGCTGCTCGGGCGCAATGCAGCAGCTCCCGCTGCAGTAAGGGCAGGTTAGTCTGCAACACAACATTCACAATATCACACCTCCGGTTCTCAGTGCGTCTGCAGTGTGTAATTCTAATGTTTCCCTGACGTTTCCATTAGTTCACAAAAATGTTAAAAATAGGATCTGTGAAGGTTTAAAACATTCAACATATGTTTTTAAAAAGATCTACTAACATTTCTGCAGGAAGTTTGCAACTTTGCAAGAACTCTGAGAGAACCTAAGCCAATGTTCTATGAACATTCCTGGTTCTCTGGGTCTGTGCGGCTGGTCAAACACTAATCGCAACATTCTTGGAATATTTTCCTGCTAATGTCTCAGATGAGAACAGCAGAACCTTGTCTCCAGCGCTACTTCAGCCTGAAGCATCTGTTCAGCTTCAGAAAACCTTCTGTTTGTTATTAAACCTCCCAGACCTCGATTTTACCAACATCTCTGTCAAACAGGCTGCAAATCAACCGCAGGAGAGTGAAAATGAGAAGAGAAATAATTCTAAAATCACTGAGAAACAAAAGACTGACTGAATGTTGATCCTCAGATGTTTAGCATGTGATTTTCATCACTAGCGTGAACATAAATAACATGTAACGTGTTTTGTTAAAGCATTTGTCAAACACGAGGGAAACTTGACAGGCCCACCTGAATGTAATAAGACCGTCTCAACACCTGAAACTCTCTGTATCTCAGTAATTCATTCATCATGTGTGCATCATTTACACATTCATGAATCAGTTCATTTGAACTGTTGGACGTTTTGAAAGATATTAGAACATTTTTAATGTTTTTGTTACTTAATGTAAACCTCAGAGCAGCGTTCTTACAACCTCTTTAACCAGTAATGTTTGTATGTCTCCTGCTATTATTATTAGTGATGTGACAGACCCGTCCTCTCTCACTTCTGCTGTCTGTCTTTTATAATCTTTTATTTTCAAAATATGCAGACAGGCGTGTTAATCTGTGCCCGGCTGCACATGTTGCGCAGACCCCATAAAAGAGCTGCGACTGTTTATAGTCGTGTTTCACACTTCCGACGGCCTGGAAGTATCTAAAGTTTCAAACAGATCTGCTGCAGGGCAAACCCTTAACTTCACAAACACAGCATCGCAAATGATCAAGAAAAATTATTATAAAGCATCTGCTGTGTTTTTTACATCTTTTTTACATGATATGGCAACCACACCATTCAGATCGTAATGATTTGTGAATCCTGAAACTACAGAAAGATCTCAAACAGAGAACCGACGCAAGATGGTCTGATTCAAACATTTTGTTGATCTTTGAATCATTCTCATCGTTTCACTGTGAATATTAAACCCAGCTCTCGTTTCTATCATCTCCAGCCTTTCAAAGGCCTGGAAATGAAAATTCCATTCAGGGACCTGGAACACATTACGAGTCAAAATAACCCCACACACAGCTAATGGAGAACATTCACAGAACGTTCTCCAAAAGTCTAAATGTTGTTAGCTGAGCGTTTTAAAAAAACGTTACAGAATACAAAAAAATGTGACTTTTGAAAAAACTTTTGAACATTTTTGTTACTTCATGGAAACGTTTGTTTTCACTTAATAAAAACCAAGAATATGAATAGCAAAGTAAACAATTTCAGAATAACAGCATTTGTTTGTTTATTTATTGGTTCTGTACCTGCAGGAACGGAACGACGAAGGGTCTTAGCGGAAAGTTTGTAGCTTCTTGCAGCCGGGAGTGAAACTCTTCAATCGTGACTGTTGAGTTCTGTGGATATAAAGATAAATGAGTTCACCTCAGAGGTGAGGAAACACTCGTGTGTCACAGGCAGCGGCTCAGAGACGTACCACCAGAGCGAGCACCAGGTTACGGACGCTCTCTCCGATCTCAGGGGAGATGTCATTCCCAAACTGCTGCAGCGTGGTGAGAAAACGCTTCAGTTTGCTCAGCTGTCGAGCGCCGCAGGTGGCCGGAAGCTGCTGATTGGCCAGCGAGGATGAAGAGGAAGACGATGGTCCATTGCTGTATCGTTGTGGTGGGGAGGGAATGGCGTTGAGGGTGGGCGGAGAATGATTGATCCCATTGGTCACTGCAAATGAGGAAATTGTCAGCAAAGAACATTTTCCTAACGTTTCCATTAAGTCAAAAAAACAAAAAACATTAAAAATATAAACTTCTGGGATGTTTTAGCTATTATTAATGTTGCTGATTGGTTAACAGAACATTATTTAGACATTATTTAGTCATTTTAAACAGTTTCTGATATATGATACCATTAACAAACATTACTGCAAGAACTTCAAATAATTCTAAGAGAACGTTGTGAGAACATTGTGCAGAAGTGTGTGAGGCTCACATGCAGTGGTGGAGAACGCTGCGGGTCGCGGGCCGCTGGGGTTGACTGAGGGCAGGGGGGGCATCGTGGACACTTTAGGTCGAGAATGAATCTTTCCGTCCACTGGGGAACCGGGCATGGCAGGAACCGTCTTCTCAGAACCGTCTGAAACCGGCCAAGAGAGATGGACTTATTTTCTCTGGAGTGGTGAATGTTTTTGTTTTGTTCATTTAGAGATTTCCATTAAAATCTAATAAACTCACAGCAGAAGAATCTCTGATCTCATATAGCATGACAAAAACTCGCCACAAGACAGAGATAAAGAGAAAAATGCCTCTGATCTCATTTAAAATAATATCTTTACCAGACTCATCTTGTGTTTGAATCAGGACATTATCGGTTTTCCAACATTCCCAGAGGCACAAACACAAGTGAGTGAATCTGGATGTTCTGACAAACGCAGCCATTGTGTCTCCAAGCACGACAGTTAAGAGGCCGATGCATTGATATGCAACTAATGCATTGATATGCAACTGACACATTGATATGCAATTCAACTTAAAGGAAGCAAGACAATCCAATTGGGTCTGAAACCCAAAATCTGCATACACTGTCAGTCTCTCCAAACCAGAGCCGCTGTTAATCCTAACCCTCACCCGAGATCAGCAAACAGCCTCACTAAAACCATCATCTCCTTTCTGGTGGACACCAGATGTTCCTGCCCTTGTTTAAGAACCGTGGACTCCCAACAGCTGAAGTGCAAATGAACCGAGGTTTTGTTCCTGAGAAGAATGGATCGTCATTCAGTCGGTTTCAGAATGGAAAATCGGCCCATTTCACGCTCGCTAACTGGCTTTTACAAAAGCCGTCAGGAGCTACCCAGCTAATTTTAGGTTGTAGAAACGCTTTCAAACATTTCCATTAAGTAACTACAACTTTAAGAATGTAATTTTGAAACATTAAAAACGTTTCACTAACAACACAGGTTTAAACGTTTCACTAATCAAATGTTTTGATACATGATGTAAACATTAAAAAGTTGTACCAATGTTACTGCAAGAAAGTTTTTAATAACTTTGAGAGAATTTTGAGAAGTTAGCCAAACTCCTGAGAGCGTTTCCTGCTAGCTGCGTATAAATACTACTTTCTGTGAACGGCCACCAGACCCAGAAGTCGTAGATCAGAGACACTTTTATTCTGAAAGAGGCATGAGAGAACTGCTGGCCTCATTCTGAGTATATCAGACGGCTGAAATACTTTTACAAAGGCAGCTAATAGACCCACACAGATCGAGTTGTCAAAGGTCATGAAACGCTTCTCTGAAGACGACTTTTCATGCACGGATGGGCTTTCTGCTGGTGAAAGCATGTTTTGTTTAATGTTTATTCATGGGAAGCTAATGCAGTGAATGTGTTTCTTAGTGGGCGATTATGGCCCATAGTTTTTAAATGGGACTCTTTACTGAACAATAGAGTGCTGGTTTTAATGGGACTGTTATAGAATCTCATGGCTGTGGCTAGAAACAGGCGACACATGGAGTTTAAGTGGGTTCTGCTAAATCCCACCAGGAAAATGTCCAGCTCAAAAGAAAAATTCAATCTTTGTTTTTGAAGGAAAGCAAAGCCTGTTTTTTACAAAGAAAAATCTTATTTACTGACATTTGCTGACGGTTTTTGTGAGTGTCATAATAAACAAAAGGGATTGTTTGTAAACTGCAGACAGATGGGGAGATTAAACCATATTTTTAACCCAATGAACGAAAAAGCCACTGTCACAGGTGTGACACACTTCTGCAGACATGAACACACAAATCTTGTGGTTCTCTGAAACACCTGAGCCCGCTCTGGGTCCTTCAGGCTGCCCTTGTTACTGCCTGACTGAAAATCAGCCGCATCTTTTTTCTTCAATGTACACCTGTTATCTTCCTGGGAGGCAGGAAGTCAAGAACAGGGATGGACAGCGTGAAAACGGGAGAAACATGGAAACAGGAAAGCGAGCCATTTGGGTTTGTGCCACACTATAGGATGAACACATACTCTTCCAAACTGCCTTCTGTTATGAAACATTATTCTGTCGCTTCACAGCACAACCTACAAATTAAACCTGTAAAGCTAAGACACAGTTTTCACTCTGAATGATTCTGTTTTAAACACACAGCAGAAATAAGACTTAAATCTAATCGGATTAGCCACAATTGTAAAAAAAACTAATATTTGCAAACATGTGAATGCTCATTATTTAAACGTAATATAAATGTGTATAAATTAATAACATCATAATGTAACACTAACTGTTGCTAAACAAACAGACACACAACGTTCCTATAACCAAGTGATCTAATAAAACAATTTTCAGTGACTCTCAGGGACACATGGCAGGTGTTGCCCCTGGTTTTCATTCACAGTTATTAGCCCACGAGGCACGAAACATACTGTGTTCCACCTGAGGCCGCCGCGTTTGGGAGACGTGTTAAACACACGCGCACCTGAAGACAAACACGCAGCTGCGGTCCGGATCTGCGCAGGTGCAGGGTGTGCCCACCCATCTGAGGAGTTAGCAAAACTACACGGATCTCTTAGCACAGCATTAAGATATGAGTGCAGATCCTCCTGTAATAATACTGCGTCCCCTGATCTCCAGCTGCTACAAACCCTGTGAGATGTACAGAACCTGTGAGTAAATGTTAAAGCTCAATCCATAACTTTCTGCAGGCACTTTTCTGAAGTCACCTGCAGTTTTATGTTTTAACAGAGATGGCGACAGAGAGGCGCAAGTTACAGACTGCAGCTTTAAAATAAAGGGGGAAATAAAATAATGGCTTTACAGTCAATACCTGCTCAACTTACACATTTCTAAACTAAATTTATGAATTAATAATAATACTTAGTAAATATCATAAAGCTAAAATGTTTAAACCCATTAAAAACTGTATTTCTACAAAACCAGTTGAGGAAATATAAATGAACAGGCCTGTTTGGTGGCGGCTACACATGCTGACGATGAGAATATAACCAAACCCATCTGAATGAGGTTTACTCCCCCAAAACCTTAAACGCTGAGGCACAAAGAACTGATTTAAAAGCCCGGCCTGTCTTTGTTTAAAATGATATATGAATTTCCATTAAAAGTGGTTCAGTGCAGCCTGACCGAGTGTTTAGAAACCATTTAAAGACTGTGGAACAAAACCGGTGAAAGCAAAGATCCGCCTCCAGCTATAAGAGCAGCAAAACACTGAGAGCCACGGACACAAAAGGGTTAAGCTATCAGTTCATCATGTGTGTGTGTGTGTGTGTGTGTGTGTGTGTCCTTCTGTTCCTCCACCATATGGAGCTGCTGGGGGTGCCAAAGGACAGCTGGATTCTCCAACAGTCACCTGTGGTCCAAACCCACAAGCAAGAGAGCAAAATAAGATAAAAATGAGATCTCTTTAATATCTCAATTAGTCAGCAATGACAATATTTGTGCTCAGAAAAACTCGAGCACTTTAACAAATTATTCCAACGTTAAGAGCTGTGCTACATTTTTTAGAGCTTAACGCAGGTTTGCGTCTCAAAGACGTTTAGCGATTCTCATCTACTGCTGATGTATCTCCATCACGTCTTACGAGCCATGAAAGAGCCAAAACTCTTCCTCCAGGATGGAAAAGGAGTCAGAAAATAAAGGAAAACAAGCGTTTGAGGGAGAGAGAGAGAAAATAAAGAAAGGCAAAACAAAAGCTGCACCTGGTGCCTGTCAGTCCAAACACACGCTGACAACACGCATCTGCTGCGCTCGCTGCAGCGCATGCGGTCGCATGTGTGTGCGTCTCAGCAACAGGTCCAGGCCTCTGACAACTGAGCAAATAACACGTCTATGTCCATCGCAGCAGGACGCACACCCAGTAAACACGGAACGTTCCCTAAAAGTTCTCAAAGAACATTCTACTAACATTACGCAGAATGTTTTTAACGTTGTAAACTAAACATATTAAAAAGAAACAATAACTAACATGCTGTTAAAAGAAATATGAGTATGAGAGTGTGTGTGTGTGTGTGTGTGTGTGCATTATCTGCTCATTGAATTGCTGCCCTTCTGACCTCTGTGGGACTAATTGATTGGCTAATCAATCACTCAGCGGCTGCTCTGATTGGCTCATTCAGCTCATTTTAAAGCACAAAGGTCACGCTGTGTTTGTTATGAGAGCTATTGAAATGTTAAGGTTATCACAGAGCTACCGATGCTCTGCAGTCAGACACAGCTGGTCTGATGTAACTGATGCCCTGAATCTTGTGTCTATTCGGTATCCATGTGGCAGCTGTGATGCATTTACTGAACACTTATGTGTCTAAACACCTGAATTCTAAATAATATCTTACCCTGGCAGACAGACGCTGTTGTGGTACCACCACGGTAAACATCTCCCCCCATCACATGAATGTGAAACCCCAGCGAAAGATTAAAAGATCTCAAGATTTCTCCAGGGCATCCAGGGGCCCCCAGCAAGCAGTTAGGGCCAAAGACTTTGTTAGGGGTCACTGGACATAAACCACCCAGCGCTACGACTTCATAGTGTGCTATGATGTCCAACAGACCCTTATTACGCCACACAGAAGGTCAAAGGTTCTAACGGCCAGTCAGTAAGACATTGGAGGACAATGGTTTGATTGAGCACTCGCCACACACACCTCCATCAGTCCAACAGTAAAACGGCTGTCTTAGCGCTAATCACTCGGATCAATCGCCACACTGACGACAGGACGACTGTTAGCATTGCATTGACTAATCTGAAACTTCCTGGCTGTGACCTTACGCTGTGTGTGTGTGTACCAAACTATCAAAAACAAAATATATACCAAGGCGCTTTTAAATAATAAGCTACAATAGAAGACGAGTGAAATGAGTTCAGTTACAGACACTGAAACAGACAGTAAGTCTGCAGACAGCTCTCACACACACGACTGTCAGGAGGATAATGTGCAGTTTTGCACTCTGCTGTGTGTCTGTCAGATGTTGGCAGAGGATTGTGTTAAGGTGACGTTAAGCAGACCTACAGAAACACACAAAACTCAATGATGGACATTAGTCTCGGATACAGCGAGGCGCCACAATCACAGATGAGATCAGAGACACACACAAACGTCCTACATGAGTCCTAAACTGCTCTCAGATCTGCCAAAATGAACAAACATTTCTCATCAAGACCACAAGATCTGAGCTCTGATATCCACACTTATTTAACAGTTTATTTTTACTGTATGTCAACGGAAATCTTGTGTCAGCTTCTTCTAAGCAAGTGAGACAATATTAACACTTTAAAGAGACATAGTTGAGACATAATTGCTCAGATTTTACTAGTTAGTATTTTATGGTGTTCTTTCCTCAAAAGAAGATTTTCCTGTCATCAGGTTTTAGGTACAAATATGTCCTCAATATACACTATATACACAAAGTAAACCAGCACACACACACTCTTTATCCTCTCATCACAGTTCCACATTCAGACCTGAAGCTGTTGCCACGTGGATTTAAACCCAGAGTTCGGACACATTTACATGAAGCTTTTTAAACATGACAGAGATGATAATCAGAATAAGTGACAGACGCAAATATACTTTTAGCTGCTGTTTTCTATTTGTATAAACAGTCACACCATACTGCAGTCCTAACACAATGTAAATCCTCACGCTTCAGACACAAACATGAAGAAAACTTCAAAACAAACGACGACTGAAGCTGAACCAAAATGCGAGAAGATCCAGAGACACAGAGATTTCTGTGAAGACAAACAGATAAATCTCACCTCTTCTCAGTGAGGTAAACTCTCAGCCGTCTCTTATTCCAAACAATGTAAATCACTCCGGTTGGTTTGTACCTCGTCTCTCTCATGTGTGAGGCGTGTGTTCAGCTCTCCCACATATGTGATCGCTGCCGCCTGAACTCTTCCCACTGCCAGTGAAACACAGATGGATTCCAGATGGAACCTGGGATTTAGAAAGACTTCCACGCCTCTCTCTCTCTTTCTCTCTCTCTCTCTCACTCACTTTCACAGACCGCTGCCTTCTGTTGTTCTTTATTTCTCTCTCTCTCTGTTTGTGCTCTATGCAGGATGATGTCACAGCTCGGGTAACGCCCACTGTGTGGCTTCTGGCCAATCAGCCGATGAGCTATTCAATGCATTGAGCCAGCGAAGGCTTCTCATTAACATAACTGCTCTGGCACTCACATGCTAAACAATGTAAATGCCAACTGATGGCAGGAGGGGGCAGATACCAATAACAGCTCATGCTGAGGGCCTGAACTACAGTCTGAATTAAACTTAAGAGGCCAGCTGTGATGCTACACTTCAGATCCAAACAGAACATCTCTTAGAAGTTGTTTTTACTATAAATGATCACACAGAGAAAGACTGGTGAAGTTTCGGTCGGAGTAGTTCAGGAAATCATGGTAAACTCTGATCTGTTACGTCCATCCTCAGTAACTGATTTCTGCTCACTTTTAAAATCACAAAGATCTCAGTCTAACACAAGAACGAGGAGCACAAATAAACGCAGTGATATAATCTGTTCAGTCAGAGAGAATTATGTTGAACTCATGAGTGTTAACACCAGTTAACCTTTGTTTGCATTTGAATACACGACCATAAAACACCTTCCATTCAGAGACGTGTTTATAGGAGTGTGTGGCCATTACAGCACACAGAGACTGCAAAGTTTAAAACCAAAAACATTTCACGCATTTTGGCTGTTTCTTTACAGGACAACAGATTTAGGGACCTGAAAATGCAATAGTTTCACTGCACATTTTTAAAACATTGATAAAACAGCTCAGTCTAGTTTCTAACTCATACTGTCATATTTGTGTGTGTGTTAGTTTAGCTACAGGTCTGTTGGATGAAGTGTAGGTTGAAACCGTCCCGTAGTTCTAATGTCACTCCGGTTACAATCCGATTCTACTGTAATTGATACAATTCTTCAGAATCATCTGTAACACATTTCAACCATCTGTTAACATACAAGATCAGGACAGCAGATGTGCATGTACACAAATACACAAACACACACGTAAACACACACACACACACACACACACACGCACATCAGACTTCTGTTCCAAATCCACATTCACTCTGCTCCACACCGAAATCTCTTTCCACCCACTTCTCAGTGTGTCAGTGTCTCTGTGTTTGTAATGGCATTCCTCAGATCGGCTGTCGGCTCCAGTGAGTCTGGCTGTGCTGCACGCCTGGGAGTCATTAGTTTAAGTGAGGCCCGACACACACTCACACACACACACCAACTCCTCTTACAAGACACACACAGAGTGTGTTTGGATGTGATTCGAGAGAGTCTGCGTGAAATGTGCGTGTGGGTTTGCTGAGCTTCAGTTTGGGTATAATAAAATCTCAGAACTGTATTCTCAGTTGGGGCGACAGCGCCGTAAAATGTGGCCCACATGATGCAAGACACTGAAACTCGAAGACTAACTTTCTTCGATCGTCTAAGCAAAAATTTGCTGTGAATTTGGTAAACAACACGACATCAAATAAGATTGATGTCGATCAATTGAATAAGTTAGTCGCATCTGTGTGTAAGTGTGTAAGTGTGTGTGTGTGGGGGGGTTATATAAGCACATACTGGGGAACTTCTTCCCAAAAATCTGAACAAAACCTTTTTTTGAGGACTTCATTATTTGTAAAAACACTATAAAATACAGTAAAAGACTGTTTTTAAATAAAAGTGCAGACAATGTTGTGTTAGGGTGAGAGTGTGGGTTAGGGCTAAGTTATAGTGTTTATAACTAGCTGTGTAAAAAAAACTATGAGGTCTATGGAATGTCCTCATTTAGATACATAAGGGTAAGAGTGTGTGTGTGTGTGTGTTTTGGTGCACGCGAGCTGTTCCTACAATTTATGAGAGGAGGGTCACGTGTTCTGGCTACATTACCCTAAAGTTTCCACAACTGAGAGCCAAAAGGTAAGACACACACACACTCACACACAGCAACTGTTAGAGAACATTAGCCAACATTCTGAGAACGTTCCCTGTTAGCTGGGACAGAGATTAACATCCTCTACAGTGTAAAGTGCAGAAATAACAAATTAATGTGATTAATGTGAGTTAAATAAAGTGATGTTAGTATTTTGACTGAATATTTTGAGTGTCTTTTCCAGAGTGGCAAGAAATGGAGAGAATTTACTTCTGCTTTACAAAAGAGAGAAGAAGAGAGAGGAGGAAGCACACGGGTCCATACCGGAGAGGTCAAATCCAAAAGCAGATCTGGTGACACTGAAGTGTGAACACACTATATTTAAAACTGCCCCAGTGAGGTTTGTCTCTCTGGC
Organism: Yasuhikotakia modesta; assembly: GCA_036877545.1. Classification (NCBI taxonomy): domain Eukaryota; kingdom Metazoa; phylum Chordata; class Actinopteri; order Cypriniformes; family Botiidae; genus Yasuhikotakia; species Yasuhikotakia modesta. Next base: position 14,920 of record JBAJNP010010538.1, read on the forward strand.
GCCATCTCTGTTTGAAACACACAACTGCAGGTTTACTGGAGTTACTGGATGAGATTAAACTCTAAACAGCTGTATGAAGAACGTCCAAACATCTGCATCTACAGTGACGTGATGAAACCAGAGTCAACATGACATCAGATCTAAAGACTCAAACTTTAAATCATGATTATAAACAATCACTGCACATCAGACAGACCGGTACTGATCTCTAACACATGTACACATCTCAGCGTGAGATGTCAGTATCTCAGAATGGTTTTAGGATTGCTGCACAATGTCAGGAGAAACAATTGCTGTGTTTCTGAGGTGATGTGTCTGTGATGTGAGGTCTCTCTTTGAACGGAGTTATCTGGGTTTTCTGAATGAAACAGATCCGGTGTTTGTTGATTATATCTGACTGGATGAAAGCAGGAAAGATAACACGTCTCCGATGGGAATAACTGCTTCCCAAACACAGGAAGGAGAATATAAGCACTTATAATGATACAAAGAGCTTCTGTGCTGGATGTGAACATGCAGGATCTACACTGAAGGGAATCACAAAACTGAACAACAAAACATTGGCTAATGTTATTAAAAAGTTTTCTGAAAGTTATCAAAAAAGTTCTTGGCAATGTTAGTAGAACTTCTGTTAATGTTCTACATCAAACATACATCAAATATGTAATTCTTAAGTTGCTAGTGGAAGTTTTTTAAAGTTTTTTTAACACTCCTGTTTGTGTTGTTGAGTGGTCAGTGCCTGACTGTGTTTTTGCTCTTTCACCACACCTGTGTGTTATTCTGAATTCTCACCCATCTCTGAATGACCTGAAGGCAAAAGAACAGCTGTGTTATTGACACACACACACACACACCTGTGTTTGCAGGTGGTTCTGCTGCAGCATGAGATAACACCTGGACAGAGAGAGAGAGATCAAACGCAAGGGCTTTTTACTCCGAAAACCTAGAGCTTAATTATAGTTGTTCAGATAAGAGAGTGAAAGGAGATACGGGGTGTGTGTGTGTGTGTGTGTGTGTGTGTGTGTGTGTGTGTGTATGTGTGTGTTTTCCCGAGGTCGGATTGGATCAGTTATGACTTGTCCAGGCCGATTCCCACAATTCAGCTGGCATGTTTACTAGTGCTGGGATATTCCCATCTAACACGAAACATTCTCTGAACGTTGGCTGAACATTATTTCAGTAACTTGACTAGAATGTTTTTAAAGTTAAAGTATGTATTGGGTCCAAAATGTTTCTCCGAAGTTGTTAGTGGAACATTTTTAAAACATTACTAAAGACTAAAAATGCATTAGTTGACAGCAAACTGTAATAAATGTTCTCATTAAATGACAAAAAAAA
>JBAJNP010010539.1:0-11149 GCA_036877545.1 Yasuhikotakia modesta
TGTGTGTAGTGTTTAGCAGAGCAGGGGACACACATCAGCTTTACGTATCTTCAACTGGAGTTACAGTCTGTGGTTATAAAATGTCAGGTTGCCTCTTTGGTCTGTCCTGCCTAAAGTAAGAGCACAAAATAAAGCTTGTGCTGTTTCTGAAGAGACGTGACGCGAGATGGAGAGATGTGTGTGTATATGTGTGTATGTATGTGTGTATGTGTATGTGTATATGTGTGTGTGTGTATGAGTACGAGTATGAGTGAGTGTGTGTGTGGGGTGTGTGTGTGTGTGCATTGGCATTCTTTAACAGTCTCTGCTTGTTATGGCTTCACACCCTTTATCAAATCATGGCGCCAGCTCAGGACAAACACAGCTTTGCTCAGCTTCTTTCCATCAGTGTTTAACTTTTTTTGCAAATTAGCTGCAAAGTGTATTTATGCTGTTTCAAAGTGTTTGTTTTGCACGTCGTAATCTAAATATATATTTTTTCAGTCATGAAATGTGACCTTCTGCCAAGCAGAACAGAAGAGTTTCCAGGGTTAAAGAAGTGAGAGGTGTAGTGTGTAGACTGTGTTATGAACACACACTGGAGGTAAAAACAGTGAGAGCTGTGATGTGTTACAGCTGCAACTCTTAATAAACAATATAGTTTCATAATGGGCCAGCATCAGTGGAACAGGAAGTTAAATCTGTTCCTGTGGTGACAGCGTGCGTCTCCTGTGATTTGTGTCACAGGTACCACATCAGTTGCCTGTCCTCGAGCGTGTGATCATTACTGATGGTGTTGTGCCATCTTTTGAGAGACTGGTTACAGCATGTGATTAGCTTTGTTTGGACATTTGGTGAAGTGCGCTAACAGAGTGACCAAACTTCCTGTCTTAAGTTTTATTGCTTATGCTGACTGTGTCCCCCTTGGTGATGAAGAGACTTGAGTCACACTCTGTTTGTTAGTCACATGAAGGAGACGAGTTTATTATTGCTGCAGCAGTGCTGTGGTGGGCTGGTGGGAGTTTAGCAGGGACAGTGACACGCGCGCACACACACACACACACACACACGTCACCTTGTGTTTGCTGCCCAGCTTTAGGAAACCTCAAATTGTTGTTTCATCGTTTTCTCTGTTTCATCATTGCATGAATTTTAGATGTAACCAACATGCTGTGAAAGTGACTTTTACTCAGACTCTGAGTTTGAGGGCATGAGCAGGAAGAGGTCTGGTTAACTGGAACAGGTCGAGTCTGTGATACTTTAACTCTGAGCTCTGAACTACAGAACTCTGAGGTCTGTAATTAATCAATGTCACATTGACTTGAATGACTGAGAGGTTGATGGCATATTGACCATGCTGACCGTGTTTATCAGCACGGTTATTATGGTTTGTAATTCGGGGGGCATAAGACTGAAATAAGGCTTGCGGATCACATACCTTTGGGTTTTGGATCATTTATTGAAACTTGCTGTGTAAGGGTTTATTTGTTATTAGATGAGCTTCAGTGTGTCAAATGGCTGAAACTGGTGACTGTAGGCAGGGAAAAGTTGTCACTGTTGGATTATGCTTTGCCAGCATGCTTGTAACATCTAAGAGCCACAGAGAAAACTTTGAACCTCAGTAGATGTGGACTTCAGTTGTGGGATGTCTGCAGCCTGACAAAACCAGTACCCCACAGACACATGCTGAGGAGCAAAACAAACCCGTCCTCTGAGAAATTAAAGTACCATGTTCACACCTGCTGAATCTGTTTAGTTTCAGGCCTCAGACATGTTGTGTTCCTGTAGCTCAACTGGTAGAGCGTTTGCAGCACAAAGGTTCTGGATTTTATTCCCAGGAAAATGTATTTCCTGAATGCACTGTTGCTTTCGATGTCTATCAAATGCATAAACATTAATGTAAAACTGTAAATCATCTTAAGAGTCTGTGCTACAGCTGCTTAAAGACATCCGTCCACCTTCTCAACATTTCTCCATGTCAGTCACGGTTCTGCAAGCATCTCAATACTCGAAACAAAGTACATGATGAGAGAATTGTAATTTTGGTGTCTATGCTTTTAATTTAAATTTATGGAACAGTGTAATTGTTTTATTATACATCTTTTAAATTCTTTTCCCATTCCTATGATTGGTTTATTGTTCTTTGTATCACACATCATCTGAAATCATCCTAACAGAAAACAACTCTTGAAGAGCAACTTTCTTTTTGTTTGCTTACGTCATCACACATTTATCTGTGAGCATTGTGTTTCCTACTGAAGTCAAGCCCTGCAGAGCATCTCTCCCACAGTGGACAGCTGCTGATGGTGCTGATTCTGCTGATGCTGATTCTGATGATGCTGATTCTGCTGATGCTGATGATGCTGATTCTGATGATGCTGATTCTGCTGATGATGCTGATTCTGATGATGCTGATTCTGATGCTGATTCTGCTGATGCTGATTCTGATGATGCTGATTCTGCTGATGCTGATTTTGATGATGATGCTGATTCTGATGATCAGCACAATCTGATGACTATGGGTTTTCTTTTCAAATAAATGGAACATGTCCATTTATTTACCTGCTGACCATGTCTGCAGTGCTGGGGTTAAAGCCATCTGTTCAGCTCTTGTTGATGAACTTTTCTGGTGTGTTTTTGTGGAAGATGTTTAAAATGAGGAGCGTTCGGGGCTAAAGAGAGACATCACAGGACACAGAGCAGAAATAACAGCAGTATAATGTTCCTGAGTGCCTGTGATTGTGGAGACATACTGTTCATTTCAAACTGTGCTCAAATGTCTAATGTTAGTGAGTTAAACACATAACGCACACCACTACTACAATCACACTTCAGATCTACTGCTGTATTATTTTACACTCATCTTTTCCAGTACATGTCTGTGTATAAAATCACACAGTTGTATTGTGTTGTTCAGATCTTAGCGTTTAGAGCATGTTTTGCAGTGTTTCTTAAGTGTTATGGTATTTTTTTATTTTTTTTGTATTTTTTTTTTCACTGCAATGTTTCACACCAAATGTGACCTGAGGTATTAGATTAGATATATGCTGAGGGTCAGTGAGGATGAGGATGGTGCGCTGCTGTCCCATCACGCGCACTGACTTTAATAGAGAGAGATGGGGAGGGAACACACTGTCTGTTCCCCTCTCTCTTTGTGGCAGATCAGCAGCGATGAGGCCTCAGATGAACCTGCCGTTTCCTGAATTAATGAGGAAGAGAGGCTGTGATGACGAGGGTGAGCAAAAATAAAAACCTGAGGCATCCTGTCTGTGCCTTGAGTGTTGACGGGCCAGGGGCTGTGAGTGGTCTTCTGTTAACACCGGAGCGGTCGAACAGAGCATAGCACTAAATCATTTCCAGTGTTTTTAAAGTCATTCATTAAAGAGAAAGTTCAATGCAAGCTCTGGTTCTTGTGCTTCTGATATAAGTTGATGTATAAATGAAATTTGCAAAGTAGATTTGGGAGCTGCTGCAAAGAATGTCTTCTGTACCTCAGAAATGGTATTGTGTGATTTCAGAAGGCTTGGACCGCAGTCTGTACTGTTTACTTCTGTAGTAATGTTATGGTGCCATTTTCTGTGTGCTCCTGTATTGACATTTTCCAGAATAACTGCTTCTGTTTGAAGTAAAGACACTCATCTGTGTTTTGAACATGGTTTGGCAGGACAGGAGGATGTTTCTGGTTCTGCGTTACTGTGGTGAAGAAGCAGCTTATGGGTTTAGCGGTGCTAAAAACAGTTGAATAAAGAACAAAACATAATCACCTGCTGTGTCTTTGTGAAACTTTTGTGTATTGACACAAAACTTGGTAGGTGTCATCAATAGCACGTCTTGTTTACCTCATAGAGATGTGCTGACAGCGCCACCTACTGGCTAAAAGGTGTAAGCATGTATTTTGTGTTTTAAGTGCTTTTTTCTATGATTTTGTACTGATCAAAAACTTACAAAAACTGACAAATGTAAGAGTTTAAGAGTTTTTGTTATTTAGTTGCTTCATATGACGTTTGGCCATGATGAAGTGGTAAAACTGTGGTGAAATTGTGAAACAGTCTCTAATATCCACGACATACAGTAAGTGATTTATGTTACATGTGAGCAATACATTTTGTGCGGTAGGTTGTTGATTTTCATTTGACTATTGCGAGTCACAGCAAAAGTGCCTGTCAGTCAGTCAGTCAGTCAGTCAGTCAGTCAGTCAGTCACTCAGTCAGTCAGTCAGTCAGTCAGTCAGTCAGTCAGTCAGTCAGTCAGTCAGTCAGTCAGTCAGTACTACAGAGCTCAGAGTGTGTTCAGTAAGAGATGACTTGATACGGTCAGTGTTGTGAAATGGTTAAAAGCCGTGAAGAAGAGACAGTCAGCAGTGGTTTCTGTCTATCTGCTGTAAAGTGGAGTGTGTGAAGCAGACAGAGTTGTTTTCTATGGGCTTGATTTGATGTGTTGTGAGTCTCACTGAAGCTGTGGAGATCAGACCTGCCTCACTTTCACAACATCTAATCAAAAATAACAGTGCATGACAAAATCTGTTTTTTATTGTGAAAGCAGTTTCAGAATCTTCATAAACTTCAGTTAGTATTTGTGATGCTTTTGTATTGCGTAAGCATTAAAGTGATTTTAGTATGTTACAGTAATGGAAATGTTATACATTTCATTTGTAGATTTCAGGTAGCTTAAGAGTTAGCAGAAGAGTTTATGTTTATATACAGAAGATTTGATTGATTTAGACTGTTTCCTGTAGTGTGTCCGGAGACCTGCGGGCGGCGGGCGTGCACAGACTCGGGCGAGTGCTGCCACCCTCAGTGTTTGGGGAGCTGCACTGAGGCGGAAGATGACAGAGCGTGTGCGGCCTGCCAGCACTACTTCCATGATGGCCGCTGCGTAGAGAACTGCCCACCCGGCACCTACAGGTTTGAGGGCTGGCGCTGCATCACCAAGGACTGGTGCTCCAGTGTCCATCTGCCTGATTATGATCGATTCGTCATCCATGAGGGAGAGTGTATGTCCGACTGCCCACCCGGATTCACACGCCACGAGAGCCAGAGGTACTGACCCGTTCATGTGACGCTCAAACATTTCATTTTTCTTGTCTGTCTATTGCCTTCAGCATATAAGCAATGCAGCTTGATAGAAATAAAGTAGATCAGTTCTTGTGTGACCCATTACAGCTTGTACATTCAAATGAATTTATTTAGTGTGCTGGCATGAGCTGAGGCTGTGTACACAGTTTTGTCACAGTGCCACCTACTGGTCCACTCTGTATCTGTGATACACAGTTTGTTGACGCTTCTTTCTGTCCACCAAAAATACTTAGTAAAAATACTCACAAGCCAGACACTGATATACACAAAGACTTTTGCTAATTTTGTTGTTCACAAGATAATAAAAGAGTGTTTCAGGTCTTGTCTGAGCTGAATGTTATAGATGATGCAGGTCTGGTGCTGTAATTCTGTTTGTTGCTGTGTGTCTGACAGTATGCACTGCACCGCCTGTGATGGCCTGTGTGACAAGGTTTGTGATGAGAAGACCATCGACTCGGTTGACGCGGCTCAGTTCTACAAAGGCTGCACCATTATCAGAGGAAACCTGAACATCAACATCCGGCATGGCAGTAAGTACCTGCATCCTGCACTGGAGTAAGTGGTGTCACCTCCTGCTGCACTGGAGTGAGTGGTGTCACCTCCTGCTGCACTGGAGTGAGGGGTTTCACCTCCTGCTGCACTGGAGTGAGGGGTTTCACCTCCTGCTGCACTGGAGTGAGGGGTTTCACCTCCTGCTGCACTGGAGTGAGGGGTTTCACCTCCTGCTGCACTGGAGTGTGGGGTTTCACCTTCTGCGGGTCCGGTCAGCTAATGTGCTGTGTCTCTTCTCTTTCTTCAGATAACATAGCCTCAGAGCTGGAGAACTTCCTTGGTCTGATCAAGACAGTGACGGGCTACGTAAAGATCCGTTCCTCCCACGCCTTGAGCTCTCTCTCCTTCCTCAAGAGTCTGAGATACATCCACGGCGAGAAGCTCCTGGACAAGTAAGAGTTCATTATGATGCTGTTATGTCTTTGTATTTGTAGCTTATGTTTAACTGTTAAAGGTGTTAAAAAAACCATCACAAAAACGCATTCCTAACTTTAAGCACAGATGGTTTTGTTCTGTAAACAGAGTTACGCTTCTGTAAAAATCATGTCATGTCAGCAGATGTTTTTATTGATAGTGTGTAGCGTTTAAAATGAATTGAACAACTAATTGTTTGTCTTGTTTACCAATACTGACACTTGTTTTTTACATGAAGACTTTCAGAAACAGACTTTCAGAAGGCTTTCAGAAACAGTGTGCCGTGCAACAAAACTGACAAATAAAACTGAAATTAATTAATTATTATTCACTCATGGACTTTGATGTTTGTGTGTGTGGCCTGTCTTTCAGTCTCCTGGTTTTCAGGCTGTTATTGAATGGAATAAGATTTTGATAAATAATTCCATGTTGTTTTGTTGTGGCTGTTCTCAGCATGTATGCTTTCGTGGCATTGGACAACCAGCATCTGCAGGTTCTGTGGGACTGGTCCCAGCACAATCTCACCATCACTGCTGGAAAACTGCACTTCCGCCTCAATCCCAAACTCTGCATGTCCGAGATCCGCAAGATGTGGATCAAAACAGGCATTAAGGAGAAGTTTTTGGAAGAAGATTTTAGCAAAAATGGCGACCGTGCTAACTGTAAAAGCTTTTATTTGTTCTGAATCTATAAAATTATGCTAACAGTATATTTCACACATTTATTTTGGTTAAAGACAACATTTTGTTTGTAGGTGGAAATAAGTTCCTGAGGTTTTTATCTAACAGTACCAGAAGTAATCAGATTAAGCTGACATGGGAACGATATCAACCGGCCGATTCCAGAGACATTGTCAGTTTTGTCGTGTATTACAAAGAAGCGTAAGTGTCAATGTTTATTCCTAAATTGTGGCACTTTTACTTATTCAGATATATTAGACGTAAACTCTCTATTTTTTGTTTACATTCTTTCACCATTCAGAACTAACTGACCGTGCTTAACTGCTAACCACTACGATACATGTGCCAAATTTCATGCTTTTTCAAATCCCCCACATACAAACTTTAAAATATAGTCAGATGACACGTTACCATGGCAACAGTATTTAAGCTATTATAGATCCTTTACACTTCCTGTTGGAACGTTACATTAGCCGTGATATGACTCACAGTAGCCATATCAATGTCATCAGTCCACCAGAGTAAACATATTTGTCCAGTTTGATGTTAATCGTTCATGTATGCTGTACATATTAAAAACTTTCATAATAAGGATTTCAAAAATATCCTTGTCATTTTAATCTTCTGTCTTGGCATGATGCTCACCAAGTTTAGTGACAATCACAAGAAATCCCTGGGAGGAGAATTTAAAAACGTATTGTTTTTTCCAAAAACAGCTGTTTATTATAGTCCTCTTGAATTTACTCAAGCTGCTTCACTGTAAGAAGAGCAAGAGATGCAACATTGTGAACAATATGTCCAGTGGTGTTGCCATGACAGCGCAAATGATGTTTGACAAATAATCTTATCTTCTGTATGCATTGAGTGATTTACATCAAGGGAGTTTGTCACTTACATCAGACTTACACTCTGATCTAGTGTGTAATTGTTTTAGGTAATAAATGCGCTGTGCATTATCTTCATCAGATGATGATGGTGCTGTAGTTCTGACTGCAGCCGAGATCAAAATTAAACTATATGTTTACTGTGTCAATTACCATAAACATTTTTTCAAAATTATTTTTTATTTTTCAAAACATTAGTTAATATTAATAATTAGATTATTTAACTAGATGTTATCTTTATAAATCTGTATTATAATCGGTGTTCATTGTTTTAGGTTTTGTTACTGTTTTTGTAGCTTATTATGTGTTGAACAGTTTGTGGTGCTAACAACCTGAAAATCTGTTTTGATCTTAATCAAATAAAACAATCAAATCAAATAATTGAAAAGCAATATGATTTATTATTGTATTATTTACTGGTTTAGTTGCAAACGCGCCTGACCCTTGTGTTCTCCTCCAGACCTTTCCAAAACATCACAGAGTTTGATGGTCAGGATGGTTGTGGTTCTGACAGCTGGAACGTGATTGATGTGGATTTACCAGAGGATGAAGACCAAAACCCTGGTGTGGTGCTGCCCTCGCTCAAGCCCTGGACTCAGTATGCTGTCTTCATTAAAGCTGTGACGTTAGGTGTGGAGCAGAAGTACAGACAGCATCTCAGCGCAGAGAGTGAGCTGGTGTACATCAGGACTGAAGCATCAGGTGATCGTCTTCATGAGGGCCTCTGGTCATTCAGAACCTTCCAGTGAAAATAGATTTATATACAATACACAAATATATACAATACACCTTATATACAAAACACAAATATATAAAATACACAAATATATACAGTACACCATATATACAATACACCTTATATACAAAACACAAATATATAAAATACACAAATATATACAGTACACCATATATACAATACACCTTAAATACAATACACAAATATATACAATACACCTTATATACAATACACCTTAAATACAATACACAAATATATACAATACACCTTAAATACAGTACACAAATATATACAATACATCTTAAATACAATACACCTTATATATATAATACACAAATATATACAGTACACCTTATATACAATACACAAATATATACAGTACACCTTATATACAATACACAAATATATACAATACACAAATATATACAACATACAACACCTTACATGCAATACACAAATATATACAGTACACCTTATATACAATACACCTTAAATACAATACACAAATATATACAGTACACCTTATATACAATACACCTTAAATACAATACACAAATATATACAGTACACCTTATATACAGTACACCATATATACAATACACAAATATATACAGTACACCATATATAATACACATTATACATAATACATTAACATATATAATATGTTAATGCTGTTTCAAGTCTATGGTTTCCTTGAGCAAAACGCTTAACTTCCTGTTCAACTTTTGTGTTTGCTGTATGTCTAAGAATAAATGTGAAATTTAGTATCATTGATTTTGCCCCTCTAGCGCCCTCCATGCCATTAGACCTCCGAGCCTTCTCCAATTCCTCCTCCAAACTTCAGCTGCGCTGGTCTCCACCACTGTCGCCCAATGGAAACAACACCTACTACCTGCTGCGCTGGAAACAGCAGCCAGAGGATGAGGAGCTGTACCATCACAACTACTGCTCCAAAGGTCTGCAGTTTTCACTCTTATAAATGACAGTTCAGCAGCTGTGGTTTGACCCTATCTTTACATTTACAGAACTGAAGGTTCCAGTCAGGATTTCAGCCACAGGTCTGACAGAAACTGAGGACACGAAACCTACCAATTCTGAAACAGGGGGACGGGACAGAAGCCCCTGTTGCCCCTGCCCTAAAACAGAGAAGGATCTGAAGATAATCGAAGATTTAACCCGCTTCCGCAAAGCCTTTGAGAACTTTCTCCATAATGCAATATTCACTCCCAGGTAAAGATGCACCAAAAACAGGAGCAGTAACAGGAGCGTTTGAGTTTAAGGCTGTGAGATTTGGTCAAAATTTTTACTTAGTTACACTTAATTTACTTAGTTACACTTACACTTAATTTTTCTTAGGTTTGTGGACAGGCTTTTAAAGGTGATAAAAAAAGGTGATAGTGTTTATAAAGCTGCTGTGCAAAAATAATTAAATTTGATCAGAACTGTCCCACAACACAGAAGTCTACAAATTGGTCACCCCTGGGTCAAATGTGCGTGTGAAGGGCTCTTTGTTTTGTGTCTGAGACAGTGTTTTATTGGTTCCCCTTTGCTTCTGGAGATGGTAATTGTGTGGTATGCGCTCCAGAGGGCGGATTGTGAACCATTGTGTGTGTCTTGTTTTCTGTCTGACCTCAGAGGTGTAACACATTAAGTTTTCTCGGCTCAAATGAGGACCAGCATTTGTATGGCATTAAAATTCATCAGCGGGGGAAACCGTGTGTGTTCTGCCCATCACCTGCGCAAGCCTCTTACTGAAATCAATGCATGTGATCAAATGAAGTCTGGGGCCTCTCTGCATGATCAGACATCCGTTCCTCACTTCACGTGACCCAGGAATGCATTATTCCTCTCTGTCTGTCTGAAATCAGAAATCTGTCAGCAGTGTGTTTGTTCCCGAGCCAAACACCTGCTTTTCCTGAAAACTAAGATATTCAGGGAAGTGTGTAGCATTCCCTTTTAAGAGTCCATGATTTGGAGAGCAGGAGGAAGAGCAATGAGAGGAAATGGTGTTCAGTCAGCAAACTGCTGCTGCGTTGGCAGGAAATGCAGTGTAATGCTGTCTGACACCACAGACATGAGGGAGTTTCATTCAGATCACTGTGTCGCTGCGCATGGAGGGAAAAGGGAACGAGTGATTCAATTAAAGACAGGGAGACAGATAGGAGAGAGAAAATGTCTCTGGTCTGAAGGGCAGATAAGTTCAGAATAACACGCTGTCATTTTTGTATAACACGAGTTATTTTATAAATGTAAACATTCTGTAATGTACTGCAGGAATCACTCATAGTGTAATGTGCAGGCCAGCTGCTGCTTTAACCTGTCTTCAGTGAAGTCATATGACCAGAGTTCTACTGTTTAAAGTGTCATAGAAAACATGATGTGCAAACTTAAGTCTGAGTGCAAGGAAAGCACCAAACTGTACACATTCCAGCATGTGTTTGTAATGAAACCTGGTTCAGTATGTGTCACGTGTTCTTCAGGCCAGCTCAGCCTGTCTGTGGTGCTGTGATGTGTGTTTGCAGACTGTGACTCTTCTAGAGATGAGTGACAAAATGTCCAATGTGTGAGTGTTAGCAGGCACAGGAATGTAGACCAGCTGTGGGGTGTCTGTGCGCTTATGTGTCTGTGCGCTTATGTGTCTGTGCACTTATGTGTCTGTGCGCTTGTGTGTGTGTGCGCTTGTGTGTGTGTGCTTATGTGTGTCTGTGCGCTTGTGTGTGTGCGCTTGTGTGAGCTTATGTGTGTCTGTACACTTGTGTGTGTGTGTGCTTATGTGTGTCTGTGCGCTTGTGTGTGCTTATGTGTGTCTGTGCGCTTGTGTGTGTGCGT
>JBAJNP010010540.1:0-16253 GCA_036877545.1 Yasuhikotakia modesta
GAAGCCCTTGCTATTTTTAGAGCCTTTTTGTAGCGGGACATACTGTCTTTCCAGGCTAGTCTAAAAACCTCCAGTTTGGTTTTCCTCCATTTACGCTCAAGGCTACGATTTTCTTTCTTTAGAATGAGAGTATTGTTGTTGTACCACGGAACTTTGGTTTTGTCTCTAACTTTTTTGGTTTAAGTGGTGCAACCGCATCTAATGTACTAATGAGGATGGAGTTAAATTTGGTTGTTATAGTATCTAGCTTGTTAGCATTTACGGGTGTATTACAAAGGTTGGAAACGTCTGGCAGAGTATTTATAAATCTGACTTTGGTATCTGGGGTTATGATTCTGGTCCATCTAAAGCGTGGAGCATTTCGGTTGACAACAGCTAGATTTATTGCCCACGAAATGAGATGGTGGTCTGTGATCTCATCACATTGTGGCACGATATCTATATCTATGGGGTCCATCCCGTGCGAAATAACTAGGTCTAAAGTATGATTACATCATAAAGTATGATGACGGTGAGTGGGTCTAGTAATATGTTGCGTGACTCCGAAGGAATTTAGCAGGTTATTAAATGCAATCCCTGACGCATTGCTAGTGACATCAACATGAATATTTAAGTCTCCGACTATTAAAGCTTTATCCATTTTTACCATTAGATTACTTAGAAAGTCCGCAAAGTCATTTAAAAACGGATTATGGGGTCCTGGAGGTCTGTACACCGTAACTAGCGCAAAAGAGAGTGTTGGTTTATTCTTTCTGTCTGGTACAGTAATATTTAGCATCATTGATTTAAACAATGTAAATCTTTGCCTAATTATTTGTTTAACCTTTAAAAAGTCGTTGTAAATGTTTGCAAGACCGCCACCCCGGCCCACCAGACGGGGCTCTTGTTTATAGCTGTAGCCTGGCGGGGTGGATTCATTTAAGCCGATATATTCGTTATATATTCGTGAAGTTCACGAGCGCTGATTTAGTGTTGGCTCTGCGTCTAGGGGTACATGGCGTAGGTGTTAATATAGTGCTGACTTCAAGCCGGGGACTTACCACATGGGATTTCTCCAGCATGGATCTCCGCACTTGCAGTAGGGCCTGTTTCTCGAGAGGATTGTTTATGAGCTTTTGCAGTTTCTTGAGTTCCAGCCGCACCATGTCCAGCTCGACAGAATCCTCACCTGCACTCAAAGGTAGAGAGACATCTGAAATTTTTGCCATATTGTGTGCTTGTTTATATTTGCGTTTATAATGGAGTTTTTAACGGTGTTGAAGTTTGAGTAAACTTATCTGAATGATATTTAAACAGTTATTAGAAGTATTAGAGAGAAAGTTTTCACGAATTTGGAGTGTTTTCCGAGAGTTCTTGTTCTCATTTTGACCACGCTGTGGTAACAAGCCGGAAGCCGGAAGTGAGTCAGCTCAAGTGCTGACTCAAGTCATGAGAATTTTTTTTTAAGGAGAAGCATTAAAGAATGTTCTTTGCCATATATAACAAGGACCAGGAGCTATCTAGGGGTCAAAAGGAATAAAAAAAACTTCTGTTAATCTTACATACATTGCATACTTTTTCATATGCTCATCAACTACACCAAATTCAAGTCAGTTGATCTAACAATTGTGTAAACTAGTATAGACAAAAAGTCTTTACATTTTCATCTTATTAAACATAAGACCACCCATTTTACCCATCATGTTTGTTGTTCTGACTGAGGGTGATTTACTGTTTAACATTGTGCCACTCATATTTTAAATGTTTCTTGCACCATTAGATCATCAAGCTAAAAGCAGTTTTTATTGCTTATCTGCTTACAAACAAATAGCATGATGCTAACAAACATATTTCTGTATATATATTTATAGAGGTATTCCTCTATATATGTTACCCGCAATGCGTGCCCTATATATAGTATATGTACAGTGTGGTATGGTAATAGCATGTGGCAGCCTCACTTAACCATAGTACCTAATGTTTCTATTGATCTGTGTATGTTTAAATGAGTTCTGACATAGTATGTGTGTATTTCTCTTTTTGAGTTTGTATTTAAATCCACTCGTGTTTGTAGGACACCCAGGCCGAAACAATGGGAAGGCGTCACACAGCTTCTTTTGTTCCTTGTCCTCCTCTCTCTCCTCTACACTCTTGTGTCTAGTCTGTCTGACAATGACAGTCTGTATTTGGAGAGACACTGGATCCTTGGTTGGGTGTGTGTATGAGGGGTTGTGCAGCTTTAACAGACACTTTGGAGTGGTCACAGCATTGCGATTATAGTGGCAGGGAAGAGCGTGGTAAAACGTCTCCCCGCAGCCCATCTGTAAATCATGTCACATAGCAATAAGGCTTTCTGTCTTTGACTTTGTCCCTCCTTCAAGCCAACCCTTAGTGTCTCATGTCCCTCTGTGGGTTCCAACTACACAGCCTTTGCAGACCAGTTTCTTTCTCTTTGAAGAATTTGTTCACCCAGATATACAATTCATCATTTACTTACACTAACATTGTTCCAAGTCATGAGACTTTTTTTTAAGGAGAAGCATTAAAGAATGTTCTTTGCCATATAAAACAAGGACCAGGAGCTATCTAGGGGTCAAAAGGAATAAAAAAACTTCTGTTTCATGTGAAAAACTTCATATGCTCATTAACTACACCAAATTCAAGTCAGTTGACCTAACAATTGTGTAGTCCTAACTAGTATAAAACAGTAGCAGTGATGGACTATTACAGTGATGGAGATTACGTCACAGCACATATGTAGTGTAAAAAACTTTTGCATAGTTTTACTATAGAAGTAATTTATACAAAGGGCTCCAAACGAGAACATTGTATCCTACTTGCACACTTGCAGCTGTGGTGTGGGTGCATCAGTGCTGCCATTTCGTGTCTGCCTTGTTAGCATGCCTAAAGTTCTTCCTCCTTAACCAAGCCCAAGGTCACCAGAAACCTGGTGCATGCTGCAGCAATGTGGGCACATAGGACTGCCTGAAATTAGCATTCACTCTTTCCCCATGATCGCTAAATATTTCAACGTTTCCAGCTGCTTGAAGTTAGAGCCCATCACTCAGGAGATGCAACTACAGAGAGAGGCAGAGAGAGGAGAGACAGTCATCTTCCTGTGTTAGTGCTCTGCCTCATATGTATCTCTTCACTTATTCATGTGTTTATTTATTATTTCATTGGCGGCACAGCTCCTCAACACCCCCAACCCCCCATCTGCATTTGAGTGGAGATCTAGAGACAGAGAGAGACAGTCATTAATTCATTAAAGAACTCTTTTTCTTATCTGTCTGTCTTACTGTTCTTTTCCTTTCTTAGTCCCCCTCCTTCCTAACCTGTTTCCTCTTTCTCTCTCTCTCATCTTTCCTTCCCTCTTGCCATTTTCCTTCCCTTTTGTCTTCTATTCCTCCACTGATATGGTTGAAATCATCTATTGTTCTCTGAGCATATGCTGTCTGCTGCACTCTGTTTGTTGCTCACTCTTTCTGAAACTGTTTACACCTGCTTCAAACAGTTTTGGGTAACCAGGGTCAGAAACAGCAAACCACATTTGGAAGGTAGTCCAAACTGCATGTGACAACAATTTACTTGTAGTGAAAATGTTACTTCAAATGTTCCGAACAACAACGAAGTACAAATGCACAAAAATCAGGTTTAAACAACAGACATAAACAATATTGAATGAAAATAAACAAAACAAAATATAAAAATAATGCGACCATAACAAAAGGGACCTTCAGACTATGCAGCACTTTGACACAAATTCATCTGTGACATAGTAGTAAACTTTGGGTATAGGTTACCTGTTACACCTGGACAGCAGAGGGAGCCTAAGCCCAGTGACTGTCTGTCTGCTCCCTCTGCTTCCTCTTTGGTAACTTCCTGTTTGCTGGCTATATAATAGCATGCCAGCAAACAGGAAGTTGCAATGTATTGTTTTGCCCTTCTCTGTTCTCTGTGGTTTCTTGTGTTACTGTGTATCTTGTGTTTTTTTTGGCTCTTCGTGGTTTTGACCCTGGACTGGTTATTGGATTTTGATGTTTGCTCCCTGCCTCAACACTTGCTTGCAAATTGGTTTATTGTGTTTTTTGGATTTGTCTTCATGGTTCCTGTTTGCTTGTGTTTGACCCTGCCTGTGTGACTATGCCTCGATGCCTCAATAAAAGACATATAACCCAGCATATGGATCCGCCTCATGTTTCCCTGAACACCCCTGTCATGACAATACCAATACAGACAGTTTAAGTGACATGGCATACTCTTATTATGAAAACAGTTAAAGGAAAAAACTGCAAATAACTGCATGAATACATACTCACACAATATTTTGACCCACAATTTTATTGGATACAGAAAGCATTGTATAGTTTAGAAACATTCAGAAACCAAAGACTGAAACTATAAACATAGGTTTACGTCATGTTAATAATTGGTATTGTTAATAGTTGGTATTGTTCTTAAGTACATGTAACAATGTGTCGTGGGCACAAGGATCTATATGCAGCTTTTATTCAAAGACAAGGGTTATATGTCAGCAAACAGGTATATAGGAGAACAGCAGAATCGTAAACGTTAAACAGGTAGAGGTCGTGGGCAGGCAGCAGACAATAGACTAATCAGAATACAGGCAAGGGTCGTGGGCAGGCAGCAGAGAATCTATAGCCATGGACAGACCAGAGTAATAACAAAATATACAATCAGAAATGCTCAGAAATGTCGCAATAGGCCAACAAGACTTTGCAAAAGTTTTTAAGAGGTATATATATAGTGTTCATAGTCAGGGGACATGGGAACAGGTGTGTGGCATCTGCATGGTCAGGCCCAGGTGAGCTGGCCAATGGGAGATGTAGTTGTGACCAATTACAATTCTGCCAACGGTTCCCACTGATGACCAGAAGGAGGCGGTGCAGAAGCTTTAGACGTAACAGTATGTCATGATAATATCAATAACTAGTGTTTAAATTAAAAAAGTTTTAGCACGTAACAGTTTAGGTGTCTCGTACAATGTAGCTCCTCGAGTTTTGCAAGTTACATGCATCTTTAAACTTGCTACTTGGAAGAAAATGGAAAATAATCAAGGTATGTGCTCTGAACATCCAGAGGACCTGTTCAGCATGCTAAAATGACAAACAATGACATTTAAATTTGGAAGTATATCTGAGGTAACAGTGTGTCAAGTTATTGCTCTGTTTTTTTCTTAAAAACATATATCATAAACAAAACTTATAAGAAACTGCTTTTACTGTATATATGCAATTTATTTGAAATTGTAGTTCAAATAATATTGAAGTTCAAAAATAGTGTGGGGTGTCCCCAATAATCCTGACACCAAACCTGCGCCTGTGCTAGACAAACCCTGACCCCCAGGTTATTACTTTTAATATTCACTTTGTTTTTTAATCATTCTGCTGTATTCACATGCACTGCATAAGCAAACCATTTTAATTTTGGTGCCCATTTACACAAAGCATTTACACTGATAGTTCAAGCCATGTGCATCACATCCTGGAAGAGGAAATCAGCCTTTAATCATCAAATCTTTTGTAAACACTGCAGGTGGCAGTGCAGACTCTGGAATGCATCTAACGGTAGGGTAGGCAAGAGGCATAGAGGCTAGCATTAGCAAGCTATCTGTGAAAATATAAAATCTCACCCCTCCCTTTACACTTTTGACTTTTTTGTATTAAAAACATTTTCTTTTATTGGTCGAATGAAATATGCTATTTTTTTGAGATAGGAATTTTGGGTTTTCATGAGCTGTATGCGAAAATCATCAATATTAAAACAATAAAAAGACTTAAACTACTTCAGTTGTGTGTAATGAATCTAAAATATATAAAAGTCTAATGTTTATCAGTACATTACAGAAAATAATGAACTTTATCACAATATGCTAATTTTCTGAGAAGGACCTGTATATCACATAAATATATTAAGATCACATAAATTATGTGGTAAATGATATCCCTTTGATGATGCCAAATGATGACCAAAAAATTGTTGGGTGAATGCTTTCTGGTGTAGATTTTCACACAAGAACCCATTGTGTGAGATGTTATTTTAAGCAAATGTTTATAATGATTGTTTCATGCTGTCTCATGGTCAATAAGGTCAGTGGTCAAAACTACACAGAAACCAGACAATCAGAGTAGTTAATGTGTGTGTCTGTGTGTGTCCTTCACCTCTCCCAAAGGATCCTATTTGATCATGTTTCTCTCGCTCTCTCACTCGCTTACTCTCTTCTCTCCCTCTCTCCTCCCCCTCTCTCATTAAAACTCTGCGCCTTGGCTTCTAATTAAATCCCACTTGAAAGTCTTTAAAAGTCAGACTCAGATTGATTCAATTTGCATTTCTGAACAGGGAACATTGCCTAAAAGGATAAATAAATTGGTTGAGAAAAAAAATCTCTTTTCTATGAGCAGTGCTGTTTCATGTAAGACAACACTTGCATGCCAATGCACCAAGACACACACTTGCACAAAACATACTCCTTTTCACAACAACAACAAAAAAATTCTTTCCACAACAAACAACCATCAGCTGGACTTCAGGCAATACATTCATTTGCATCCTGTGTCTTTCGATACCACTGCAATGATGATGATACAAAGCCACTCATACTGGAAAATATGATTAATGTGGAAAATACTGACACACATTTACATTTATTCATTTGGCAGACATTTTTATCCAAAGCAACTTATAGTGTATTCAAAGTATACATTTTTATCAGTACTTGCATTCCCTGGGATCAAATCCACAACCTTTGTGCTGCTAACACAATGCTCTACCAGTTGAGCTACAGGAATGCTACCCAACATAACTGTCTGATGGGAAACATACATCTATGGGAAAGAATTAAAATTATTCTTAGAATAATTTACCTCTTGGTTTATGAACACCGTTATAGGTCATTTCGTCTCAAAGAACCGCTCCAACAGCTGAACAACAGAGGCCCCTGGTGATGATATTTGACATTGCACCATTACTCCCAGCCCAATCCAGTACCATGGGTTTAAGTGTAAAGGAAAATCTCCTTAAACCCTCCTTAATTATTTTGTACAGTGGTGCAATGTTCCCATATTTGTACTTTCCTAGCAATATGAATGTGTTTGGCATGTGACAATTAATCAAGAGTGACATTTAAAAAGGGCTAAGCTGTAACAGAGTATGTTTAACCGGATCATGCATGCAGAATTAAAACGTGTGTTTAGCCCATGTTTTTATGCACATGCATATAGAGTAGTTACTTAGTGTAACATATTCTTGGATTTCGTTTAAAAGGCAGATTTTTTTGTAATGACCAGCAAACAAGGCAGTTGTTAATAAATTGTGCCTTCCTGTAGTTTAACTGGTAGAGCATTGCATTAGCAACACATAGGTTGTGGGTTTATTCCCAGGGAATGCAGGTACTGATATAAAAAATATGTATACATTGAATTCATTGTAAGTCACTTTGGATAAAAGTATCTGTCAAATGAATAAAGTGCGATCAAGCTGAGTGAGAAACAGGCTGATAAATCGTGTCTTTTCCTCTAAGTAGTTTTAACTTTTAGCCCCCACAGCTGTGGATGTAAAGACCACATTCTTATCTATTTTACCTATTTTAAGTGCGCAAAGTGTTTCGTGAAAACTGTGCCTTTCTTAAAGTAACACACTGTCAGAGTCTAAAGATTTATTGAATTGTCAAATTCTCAACTGTCACAAACTGTTAAAGATCCCCCTTTCGACCAACAGAGGTCGCACTCTCTGAAATCCTTGGAATTATTTTCCATAATCTCACTTATTACTTAGTTACATAGTTATCACTTATTACTTAGATTTTTTTATGCTTAATATGCTTAACATATTTAATGCTTATAATAATATATATGCTATATGCTTATGCTAATATTTAATATATATATATATATATATATATATATATTTATATGCTAATATAATGTTTCAAATATTCAAAGATTTCTCAAAGATTTAAAGATTCAACAAAGCTTTATTGACATGATAAAATATTTTTTTACATTGCCAAAGCATAGAAAAATTAAATATAAAAAAGTATTTTTGTCTCCACTTGGTTTTGTGTGCAGTGTGGACACATTCAGTCTTCTCCTGTTTCATGTTTGTCTGTGTCTGCCCATCTCTATAGTGAGGTTATGATCACTGAGTCTGTACATGGTCGGCTTTTTTTAGATTAGGGTCTGTTACCATTCTCAGGTAATCAGCTGGTTTATATTTTATATATAGTGTGACAAGTGTGATCAGCGGAAAGTGAATCAGTGTCGCTCTGGAAACAGTTGAGAAACGCCTGTCCACCCTTGTCCTGGGTCAATCGCCCGCACCTGGGGCTCGTCACAAGAGGTAGACTTAAGCCCGGAAAACAATGCAGTCAGTGAGCTAGATCTCCATTAGCAACAGCTAATGTGTTTTTTTGCCCTCTCTATCTCGCAGAAAGCAGCGGATGAGCGATCGGCCCACACACCAACAACAACTCTATCACTTTCCACTCAAGATCCACCTGTCATTAGCTATTAGCTATATATAATTATTTTGCCTACTGGGGTTAATGATTCACCTCCCATTTTACTTTTCTGGATATTTTCTGGCTCTTTCTCAGCAATAATAATCTAGTTGGCTGTTGTTTGACTTCCCATACAGAGTCAAAACCCTGGCTAACCATTCTCTTAATGGGTTCAGAAACATTCTTTGAAGACAGCTTCAGAGCAGAGCTGTTTACAGTACATACTCTGTGCAATTTTGTGGCACAGAGTATGTACAGCTTGTACAGCTTGACTTCTGTCAGTAAAAACCCCAAAACCACTCCTGCTGGTATAATATACTGTATAGTATAATTTACTATTGCAGAATCTCAATGTATACTCATCACAACCAAATTACTGATTACACTCTTGGACAGTTGTTTGCTGTTACTGACCCCTACCTATTTGACAACGTTTTTGAATAAATATGCTGCATATGGATCCTATGTTTGTTGACCCTTCAATATAGAAGATTCACCATCTACCGATCCAGCAGCGGTCTATCTTCTGGACTATCAATGTAAGCATGCATACTGGCGACTCACTAGCAACAGATTCATCACCTCGTCTCATTCACGGAAAAGCTCATAAAGACGATGCAGGCAATGCAAAATCCAGGTACACCTAGCATGCCTCCGCAAGCCTTATTTTCACCACCTGTTCTCCCTGCCACTTCCACTGTCAGTCCATGACTCATTTTTCATGAAAAGTTCTACGGATCCCCAGGTAAATGTAAAGGTTTCCTGCTTCAATGTTCTCTGTTTGTCGATCAACAGTCTGCCTTGTTTCCCACTTGTAGTAGTCACATAGCCTTTGTTTCTTCACTACTCTCTGGTAGAGCACTCAATTGGGCCACCGCAGTATGGAACATTAATCAACCTACTTTCCCTACCTCTGCGGCCTTCATACACCACTTCAGGGAGGTCTTCCAACACTCAGCAGATGGCAGAGAGGCATGAATAGGCTTAATAGGCTTGAATAGGGGCAGCTGGTCATCTCATTGATGCTGCTTTTGCTAATACTCACCACATCCCTTTGATCCCTTGTGCTCCCCATGTGGCAGTGGCAGCCATAGATGGAAGACCTCTGGGCAACAGATCCAAGACCACCACTGATCTATTTCTCTGTGTCAGTGCCCTCCAAGAAGAAACCATCTGTCTATTTGTTTTCCATTCTCCTCTTAACCCCATAATACTGGGTTTTCCCTGGCTCGACCTCCATAACCCTACCATCTCCTGGTAAGGTCTACACCAGCATCAGCAGGGTTCTGCATTGATTATCAAGGTCTGAACGAGGTAACTGTCAAGTATAGATACCCCTAGAACAGCACCTGTGTCAGTCAGACTAAGCTTACTTGCCCAGTACAGTATCTCACCCACTTGTTTCAATGCTGAAGCTCACTGGTGAACCGAGAGGAATGGAGGACCTACACAGGGCCAGTACCCAGGGGCCCCCTCCCCTCATTGTGGACGGTGAAGAGGCGTAGGTCAGCTCAATCCTGAACTCAAAAAAACATCCTGGGTGCTGACTGCTGACATTCTGAACCCATCTCACACTCTCATCGCTCCCACCCAGATTGATCAACTCCCAGACTTCGAGGAAGACCCTGGTGCTGATTCGATCCTAACGTCAGTAGCTGGTCACTTGGGCTCTGTCACGAATCCGGCCTCTGTAGCTGTCTTCACCAGCGGGAACCCTCTACCCGAGTATTAAGGACTACATTTCTCATAACCCCGTACCTGGACCATGCCCCTCACAGGTGTTAGCCATCTTGTCCTTATGGACACTATATATACTCACCCTGAACTGATCATTGTTGCGAAGTCTTGTTTTGCCCCAGATTGTGTATCATTTTCCAAGCGGAAATTTTAAGTGGATTGTGTATCATTTTCTGATTGTTCTCTGCCTGTCCTTACCTGTTGCATGGACTTTTGATTACACTCTTGGATTCTCTACTCTGTTGTTGTTTGCTGTTATTGACCCCTACCTGTTTGACCGTGTTTTTAAAAAAATATGCTGCATATGGATGCTCTGTTTGTTGACCCATCATTACAAGTCCCTGTCAACTAATCTAAAACCGTGAGTGCTCACATCTGACGTGAAGCAACCACAACCGTAGTACCTGAGCTTTACCACCAAACAACCCTAACATAAAAACTTAAAGCTTTCCTAGATAAATTTTGTGTATTGGTTGATCAGAGCACCACTGATGAAAGATTGCCCACATTCTCTACCATTAACACCATTAAGGCCAACCTGCCGTTTACGTTCATAAGAACAGTTTTATACTATCAGTCAAACTAAATACGTCATCACACTTCATTATTGTCCACCTGATTGAAGAAGGTAAAGATAGTTCTAATCATTGCCATACTATAACACAAAGTTACTCAACATTTAGTTATATCAGCATTTCATAGTAACAATAAATATTTTTTTTTATAAAGCACTTTTAAGAACTTGTTTGTTTTTAAAAAAAACAAATTTTTTTAATAAAGCACTTTTAAGAACTATAAAGCATTCAAAATTTATTTATAAAACGCTTTCACAATGGTACATTGTTACAAAGCAGCTGTACAAATGACAGTCAATACAGAATGACAGTATACAGAAATGTGAAATATGAATATTATTTGAAGTAATTGACATATGCAGGTAACTGTAAAATATGGAATTTCTAGACAGTATTCAAGCCAGCACTTATATAACGTTATCTAAGCTAATTTCAGCAGACTCCCTGCAAGCAAGCCAACAGGGCGGCAGTGGCAAGGAACCAAAACTCCAAAAAGATTGATAAGTAGAGAAAAGACCCTGTGAGAACCCAGACTTGACAGGAAGGGCCAGTTCTCCTCTGGCATGCTAAAGCTGCAGTCAGTTACCATGACTAAGACAGGTGAACAGCAATTAAAGGTTACATTAAAGACATAGAGTATGGGATGAATTTGATTTGGTAGTAGAGTGGAGAATCATGAAAAATGATTTATAGGAGTGAGATCAAGATGAAGGCATAGCAGTAGAGTTTTTAATTTAACTGAAGAAAAAGTCCAAGGTTTTTGATAGCAGCTCTAGCAACAATCTGCTGTTACAAAGGAGCAACTTAGGCTGGTTATATAGATGGAATTATGAGGATAATGACTATGATTAATCTGAAAGCAGGCAGGGGGTGAAACAGATGGGGCAGTTTTTAGCCGAGTTTCATCAAAGTTAACTCTAGTAACGCTTATCAAACCTTGCGTTTACCATGCCCACTGGGTACACAAGCAGCCCAGAACAGCGATTGTCGAAAACGCAATTGCGTCGCAGAAATTACAACAAAAGTAGCACTGATTTTTTTAGCAAAACAGCACTGAGCAAAAGCAAATTTTGAAACTATACAAAGATATATATACATACAAAGTACTGCTGCTACTGCCAAGGTAAGAGAGAAGGTAAGAGAGGCTAAAATGCATAAGTTAACTTGTATATCAAGGTTTAACTACATATTTTATTTAAATACAGACTAGTAAAGCTTGTAGAAGTTAGCGAGATGGAATACACCCCAGGTGTTCTCACACCCTACCAGGAGCCTGATATAGGCTCTGTTGCTGTCTTTGATAGTGAGCATGTGTAGGTTTGTGTTTGTGTGTGTCCAACTTAACTTTTCCTTTTATTGATAAGTGGGGATTTGCTTGTTTGCAAAATTTGCCAATGTTCCAATACTTCTCCAATATTATTCACAGGTTAAATAACATAAAGATCTTACAGTAACTATTAAATATTACAATAATGAAAGGATGATTTACAAAATGTAACAAATTTCATATGACTTTTAAGTGGTAAGCACATTTTAGATGTTTTAGATGTTTAATGTTTTCTACGATAATGACTGTGTTTACATGTTAATGTTTGCATTAACATGCACTGTGTTTGTCACGAATCCGGGCTCTGTGGTCACCGCCAGAGGGAACTGTCACCAGAGTATTAGAGACTACATTACCCATAAGCCTGTACCTGGGTCACACCCATGCTAGGTGTTTCCCATAGCCCATTAAGGACACTATAAAGACTCTGTGTTGATCGTTAGTCTTTGTGATGTCTTGTTTTGCTATTGCTAAAATTTCCCTTGATAAACCAGGAGTGTTTCCCTGGTTTATCTTGTGTATTACTTGGACTGTTTGGATTATTGATTCTTGCTGCATGTCCCTGATTACTGTCTGTGTTTTGACTATGATTTTGGATTACCTTCATCGTTACTGTTTGCTGGTTTTGACCCTTACCTGTCGACTACGCTAATAAAGAGCTGCACATGGATCCACCGTCTCTGAGCACTTCATTACGGAACACCTATGGATCCATCGGCTATGGCGTCCTGGCACACTGAGCTAGCCACGCATACTAATGCACTAACTGAACAACGCAGTCAGATCGATCGCCTGGTTATGATCACCGAAGGACTTGCCAGGTCTGTTTAGTTGCTCCATGTCCCAATCCATCTACCCACACTGCCTAATCCGCCATTACTAGCCCGTTTGGCATTTTCTGAAAAGTTTGATGACACTCCAGGTAAATGCAGAGGTTTCTTGCGCCAATGTAAATCAACTTTGCTTTATGCTTTATCCCTTTGATGACAGTCACATAGCGTTTGTGTGTTCACTACTATCAGTAAGAGCTTTAGACTGGGCTACAGCAGTGTAGAATCCTATGCAGTCCACCTTTCCCTCATTCTCTCATTCCCTCATCCCTCCAATGCTTCAAAGAGGTCTTTTAGCACCCTGCTGATGGTAAAGAGGCCGGAGAACAGCTTCTGGAGCTCCACCAAGGTAATCAATCTTCTGCTGAGTGCACCCTTCGGAGTGCGATCTTCTGCACGCTAGCATATCAGTCCGGATGGAATGAGCTGCCTCTAAAACCACTTACTGTAGAAGGCTCAACACGGAGTTACAGGCTGAGCTGGCTTACCACGCCGGGGGTAATTCCTTGGAACAATTAATTGATCTCAGTTGATAATCTGTTACATTCCCACAGGCCTCCTACCAGAGTTGTTCATTCCAGAGCTCCACCACTTAGAGAAAGACTCAGATTCTGTTCTGTGCCTCCCAAGGATCGCACTTTCTTGTTGTCCCAGCCAGAGACAGAGGCCATGAAAACTTACACTAAAAAGGAACTTAAGAAGGGATTAATCCGCCCATCCAAATCACCAGCATCTGCGGAGTTATTCTTTGTCAAAAAGAAGGTTGGTGGTTTACGTCCCTGCATTGATTATAGAGCCCTCAATGACATTACTGTGAAATACCGTTATCCCTTACCCCTGGTTCCTGCAGCTCTGGAGAAGCTCCGTTCCACCAAATTCTTCACAAAGCTGGATCTCATGAATACCTAAAACCTGATACGAATCAGAGAAGGTGATGAATGGAACCCTCTCTACTACTTCTGGCCACTACGAGTATTTGGTTATGCCCTTTGGTCAAGCTAACAGTCCCTCCTGTTTCCAGGCGTACGTCAATGACACTTTCCGGGAGATGATCAACCAATGGGTAATAGTTTACATTGATGACATTCTCATTTACTGTGTTACTGTGCAGGATCATGTGAAGCACATAAGAGCAGTACTCCAGAGACTGATGCAGCACCAGCTCTATGCCAAGATGGAGAAATGTGAGTTTTACCAGACATGCATATCATTCCTGGGATACATAATCAGCACCGAAGGTATTGCTAAGGATGAGAAAAAGGTCAAAGCTGTTGTACACTGGCCTCAACCACAAACTTTAAGTTGCAATGTTTCTTAATCCGCCATGAGACTTAACCATCGCCAAGCTGGGCCCTTTTCTTCACCCTGTTCCAATTCAAGGTAAAATATCGACCTGATTTACAGAATACTAAAGCAGATGCTTTTTCTTGTATACATGATGCTTACCCAATCTCTCCATCTCAAGAACCTATCCTTCCAGCTTCACTGTTTGTAGCACCAGTCAGATGGGACATCATGACAGAAATTCAGGAATTTCTACTCATTCCACAACACTCTTGGTCACACATAGCCATTGATTTTGTTACTGATCTCCCTGATTCAAAGTCAAAGTGGAGTTTATTGTCATTTCAGCCATATACACAAGTACATAGTGAAACGAAACAACGTTTCCCCAGGACCAAGGTGCTAACAAACAACACAGTACAAAGAACAAAAAGTACACTGTACAATGAAAGTAACAAAACAGAGACTAAGCTAAACTACAGTGTACTGTATATACTGTAAATACAAAAACACAGTCTATACATAGTGCACAGAGTGCAAACAGACAGCACAGGACAAGAACACAATATATACATAAAGTGCACGGAGTGCAAATGGTCAGCACAGGACAAAACAGTCACAGTACAATCAATACAATAAATACACAAAGTGCACAAAGTGCAGCAGACATTACAAAAACAATACAAGACATATAACACAGACCAAAAAAAAGTGATGCAGTGAGTTATGTAAAGTGACATGTGCATTTCTTATAAATAATAAGAACAGTCCAGTGGCAGTGACATGTGCATTTCTTATAAATGATAAGAACAGTCCAGTGGCAGTAGTGAGGTTTGTAGTCCATTTTAGGTGTTTAACAGTCTTATGGCTTGTGGGAAAAAGCTGTTGCAAAGTCTGGTAGTGAGGGACTGAATACTTTGGTACCATTTACCAGACAGCAGGAGGGAGAAAAGTGAGTGGGAAGGGTGTGTGGGGTCAGCCGCAATGCTGGTGGCTTTCCGGATGCAGCGTGAGGTGTAGATGTCCATAACAGAGGGGAGAGAAACCCCGATGATCTTTTCAGCTGTTCTCACTATCCGCTGCAGGGTCTTGCGGTCCGATACGGTGCAGTTCCCACACCAGGCAGTGATGCAGCTGCTCAGGATGCTCTCAAATGCTCTAAATAAAAAATATACCTTGAAAAATAATCAACCATCTACCACACATCTTTTCAGTGCATAACCCTAACGACAGGTCATGCTCCGCTATGAAAGAACATATGCACACTTTTACATCGCTCACATGGTCGGCCATAGATGCATGAATCTCTGTTGTGGTACTTGTCACACCAGGCAGGGAGCATGTGTACTGTAGAGCACGAACGGCAGCATTGTGAGCTTCTGATTGATGGCGAGCTAGCACTTTTTTGCCATTATTGCCATATTGAAGTTTCCTGTGGCATACTGTGCAGACATGTATCTGGTTGTTTGATTTGATTTTTTTAACCAACAAACTAAAAGGCTTGCCATTCTCCCCAATTTCGCTAAGCCAAGCCCATCTCCATTTATTTTTTACACTTTTATCAATCTCCGAAACATCGGAGCCTTCCTACATTATAAGTGTGATTATAAGTGTGTCCATGCTATCTTAAATACAGGGAGTGCAGAATTATTAGGCAAATTAGTATTTTGACCACATCATCCTCTTTATGCATGTTGTCTTACACCAATTAAGCATATTAGGTGATGTGCATCTCAGTAATGAGAAGGGGTGTGGTTTAATGACATGAACACCCTATATCAGGTGTGCATAATTATTAGGCAACTTCCTTTCCTTGGAAAGGAAAGGAAAATGGGTCAAAAGAAGGACTTGACAGGCTCCGAAAAGTCAAAAATAGTGAGATATCTTGCAGAGGGATGCAGCACTCTTAAAATTGCCAAGCTTCTGAAGCGAGATCATCAAACAATCAAGCGTTTCATTCAAAATAGTCAACAGGGTCGCAAGAAGCGTGTGGAAAAACCAAG
>JBAJNP010010541.1:0-16253 GCA_036877545.1 Yasuhikotakia modesta
TATTAGAGAGATGGAATTCACCAACCCCACACATGAAGCTCTTTGCTTTCTTTTTCTTTATTTCTCTCTTATTCTGTCACTCGCTCTCTTCACTTCTGTATTTCCTGACTTGACCGCACATTTGTATAGATTGATGAGTCTCACCTAACTGAAAGTCAGAACTTTAAGTCTGTGTGTGTGTCTGTATATGTGTTTGTATATGTGTGTGTGTGTGTGTGTGTGTGTGTCTGTATATGTGTTTGTACGTGTGTGTGTGTGTGTGTGTGTGTGTATGTGTTTGTATATGTGTGTGTGTGTGTGTGTGTGTTTGTATATGTGTGTGTTTGTATATGTGTCTGTGCATGAGTGTGTTTGTTTGTGTGTGTCTCAAATAAGACCATATAGAAAACATGACCTTACAGAAAATATGACCTTATAGAAAATAGGACTAGGTCATTAAAAATACATGGTTTATACCACATCTCTGAATGTACTTTGCTTTGATGAAACTAGAGCTAAATTGAACAATCTTCTATTAGTCCCGACTTTCAATTTGTTCAACCTTCATTGTTGTATTAAAATAAATGACAAAGTATGACGTCATTTATAATGGCATTTAAAAAAAATACTCTTCTGCCATCTATTGGTCAATAAGGCCAAGCACGAGTTTCTTCAACCAATCAGGTAATAAACTAGTTAATTCTGGTCTCACTCTTATAACATGAAATTATACAAGGAGACATTTAAATTCTTTCACCCAAACATATTTTTTATATAGGATTTCGTTCCTAATTCTTGGACCCGTTGTTACTGGCATGACTGGATTACACAATCCCACGAGAGAGTTCACATCTGCCAAACCTGTACAATGTTTTGTTCCACTTTTCTGCTTTTTGACATCACTTCCTGTTTGTTCCTGTAGCGTCTCCTATCATTTCTGTTGTTCTTAAATAATTTCTCATCATTCTTACTGTGAATAGAGTTTAATAGCATACCTGTCTCTTGGACTGTGACCCTATTTCTCTGCTTCTCGTCGGTGTCGAAACTTCTGCCGTCCAATCAGATCTCAGCTTTTCACTTTCTGAAGATACAATCAACCTAAA
This sequence comes from Yasuhikotakia modesta, assembly GCA_036877545.1. Taxonomy (NCBI): domain Eukaryota; kingdom Metazoa; phylum Chordata; class Actinopteri; order Cypriniformes; family Botiidae; genus Yasuhikotakia; species Yasuhikotakia modesta. The sequence goes on from JBAJNP010010541.1 coordinate 1,083, forward strand.
TCATAGGTTAATAATCAATCATTAATCGTGGATTAGGATGCATATTTATTATAAAATGCATATTGATTAACTCTTATTTTAAATATGCTTATGAATAAACGTATCTATTTGTAGATGTGCAACAGTAAAGTTAGTACAGAATTGTGTGCAGACATGACAACACCTATCAGAGAACAGAGATTAAACACAAACAGACACATACTGTTTTATATTTGTAGAATTGTATATTTCCATAAATAGTTCAAACTACAGTATAATGTGAGTAATACTGTTAGACAAAGTATAACTTTTGTATAATTATAAAGTCAGTATAGGATTTACAACATAATTTTTGATAAATGAAATTTCTCTAAATCAAGTCAAAATCAAGTGAAATTATACATTAATAATTATACATTACACTAAGTTTTAGTTTGTTAAATTAGTTACAGTTTTCACTTTAACCACCAGGGGGCATTACAGGGTCGTTTTAATTTTCACAAGCCCACATATACAAACCTCTGTGGTGTGTTACATAACAGTGCATGTCAGGTGTGCAACTAAAAGTAAATAGATTTTCCAACAAACTTTTTTGATCCTGTTTATCAAGAGCATTTGTGTTGGTACAAATGTGTACCCAAAAGTTAAAAAAAAAAACTACAAATGAGCAAAACCTCGTTTTGGAGACTTTATTTGTAAAAACCCTATAAAAATATAGTAGATCAATGGTAACAAATTCAGAAAGTTTAGCAGGTTACCATTTTGTTGGGTTTTGACATGTTTACACTTCCTGTATCCCCAATATTAACACTCACTAGTCTCTGTAAGTGTTACAACATTGTTTTTCTGGCCTTTATTGCTACGGTTAATTTAATGGTGTAATTGGGGGACAGTAAAAAAAGTTTTACTGTTATTGACACACATCTGTTGAAAAACAGCGACAACAGCCTCCGGTGACACACCTAGAACAAACTCAGACCTTTTGTTTGTTCTCTTTTGTGCACGTTCTAACGTTGGGGTAACGCTGCAAACCTGATCCATAGACAGCAGAGCAGCGGTCCAGTAACGTTTGTTTAAACTTTCAACTTGCCAACTTTCAAACCGGCCTGTTGTTTACGAAGTCAAATCTCCTTAAGTGAAAGTGACCGAATCGAACTTTAACCTCACGATAAATTTTGCCTCTAAACATTTATATGCGTGAAATGACCATCAAAACATGGCTGTAATCCTCTTAATCGTATGAATTCGGTTATATTTACTGAACAGAAAATAAATGTTTGTATAAACTTCCATAAAAACCCAACAGGTGTTTTTAAACAGTGGATCAGCAGTGAGTTCCCACATTGCATATAATTAAATCATTTTCATCTTTTGAAAGTTAACAATAACCTTTAAAACATATAAATAAACGTTAAACAACAATCCAGATTTCATTACAAAAAACTGTTGTACTCCTTTTACACAATAGATAATATTTTATTCTATTATCTAAACCCTCAAATGCAAATCTGCTTGAATGTAAGCATGAGGGCATTAGAGGACAGACAGACAGCAGGCGCTAAAAGCCCTGTTGATTCGTCTCGTGGCGAGATCTCGGCTTAAACTTGTGTGAGACTGGGGGGCTGGGTCAGTTTGGCCAGGCATGCTATTATGTCCTGACAGTTGTGTTTGTCCGCATGTGTGCGTTTAGGGGGGCCGGAGGCTGGCTTGGGGTGGGGGGGCTTAGGTGACACCAAATACTGCCAGGACTGCACAACAACAGACATCTCATTGGCTGAGCAGTGGCTGTATTAACCAATCATGCGGTCCCTTGAGTGGGGAAGAAAAACAGATTGTGTGAAAGTGAGAGAGAGGCTTCGAGTTGTCGAGATAAGTTTTCCAAAAGGCTGTAAATCTTCCTCAAGGTGCTGTTATGTATTTTGAAGAACGGCACCAGATGCAAACGTGTAAAAAAGTTTAGCGATCATATTTGTACTCAAACATATTCCTTACTGTTAATATGTACGAATTGAATTACACAAAAGGATTTTCTTGCATTTTCGAAGTAACTTGAATTGTTACTGTTAAATCTTCTTTAGTTCATTCTTAGTTCATTCACACACACACACACAGGCACAAGGTTACACCCAGCAACACACATACACAACATTTTCTCACACTGCTTTCCTAACAAAGGCCCTATTCACACAAACAAGCTATTAAAACTATATTGATCTAAACTTAGTTTCACACAGACCCGTTTTTTTCTCACACACTGATACAAACAAACACCAATGCTAACATCCAACCTGTTGAGTGAATTTTATCAACAGCATCAATATTTCAACTCTTACAAAAATATAACCAAGGTTTTATTATAGTAAAATTGTAGTAACTATGTCTGCATTGATTACTGTTTGTAAAACCACAATTTTACCACATATACCACGGTTAAACTATGTATACTGTAGCAAAACCATGGTTAATTTGTGACTACCATTGTTACCAAACCACTTACCTAAGTAACCATACATTTCTGGTTTAAACTGTAGTAAAACTATGGTTAATTTTTATAAGGGGAATCAGACAGTGTCTCTCTCAGTGTGTGAACGGGTGAATAAGTTACTGTTTTAATGTCAACCCGCGACTCGGCGTTGATGGTTAACGTTTAAAACTTTGACTTGTTTGCTTGCGCTAATGGAAAATGTGCCAGTTTTACTTCCCCAAAACAGATACGCTTAGATTACCATGTTAACTGCCGATTCATGACTGTTAATGTACCAGTTAAACCGTCACTGCAAAGAGGCAAAATCTGTCAGTAGGGCCAAAATTTAGTTGAAAACGGGTGGATACCTCAACTAAAGTCTTCATCAGTTTCTCATTTACGTTTTGGGGGTATTTGTCCTTTGGTTGTTTGTTTATACCCAGGAACTGAGGGGCAACTCTGCCTTCGTTCAGGAAGGCCAGACAAAACACTTTTAAACCCACTTTTAAATGTGGCAAACTGGAGACCAGACCTTCTGAGAGTAAAAACCAAAGCTGGTGTAGTTTTGTAATTGTAATGTGTGTGTGTGTGTGTGTTTGTGTCTACATCTAGTATATGTCTAGATAAAACAATTGTCTAGTCTGTTGAGTGGATTAAACTGGATTGTCTGAGAACCTTCTTGCCTGTAACACACACACACACACATTTAATGACAGTTTATAATGGCATGACCATAGACAGGATGGTTTATATACTGTACAAACTGTATATTCTATCCCCTAACACTCACACATAACTTCTGTCATTTTTTTTAATTAACAAAAATTCACCAATTAGTTTTTATAGCAATTTCATTTATGAGGACACAGGAAATGTCCTCTTAGTGCATGTTTACATGGTTACGCACATATCTGCATGTCATTATACACATTTGTGTCCTTGTAAACCACATCTTTAAACGCCACACACACAGACTACAGTAACGTGTGTCTGCGAGCTCTTTAGCAAGAAACGCAAATATAATTTACTGTAAATATATCTGTGTTTGTTTCCTTGGCATCTGTTTGAAAAATTCTGTTCCCTTCATGTGACGCTGGTCTCCCACATACATCATTAACTCATGTTACCATCCAGCAACTGAAATAAACCGCCAGTCATACATTTACAGTGTGTGTGTGTGTGTGTGTGTGTTCCCGCTAACATAAGGGAAGAATCATCGCAAGCAATGTGAACACAGACACACACACACACACACTATCAATCATCCAAAAAGATCATAAAACTTTTGCCAGTTTTCATATGTTCATGTATTTCTCAGAGTGTCTCACACACACGCACACACACACACACACAGTTACAGCATCAGTTTAATCCCTGTGTATGAAACAAACATCCACAGACATCACTGAAATCCACAGAAATCTGCTCCCACACACACCTGAGATAAAACACAACTGTTGAACTTCAGCGATGCGTTCAATTAAGCTAATAATGCAGAATTAGATTATCTGCTTTAGCTGTTAGCTATTATTCACACTCCGCTAGCGCCGTGCTCTTGTTAAGACTACAGTTCAGACTTTCAAGTGCGTCAGATTTTAACAGAAACATCTACTGTACCTTGTAAGATGCATTTACAGTAATCTGTTATGTGTCTTGACAACATGTTAAAGGATTTAGGTGTGTGTGTGTGTGTGTGTGTGTGTGTGTGTGTGTGAAGACAGATAACGCACTATAACAGCAACCAAACATCTCGAGAGCAGCTGGACAGGGCATTACCACAGAAATTGTGTGTGCTGGGCATTACTGACCTAAATACAGAAACTCGGCTTATACTCATTATATGACAAATGTATTTAAATTGACCAGTGACATGTTAGTTGATTCACACTTTATGAACATTATAAATCAATTACACTAAATGTAATTTAAATTCATAAATTTAATGTTTTATATGTGACAAGCCTGTTTGTGTGTGTGTGTGTGTGTGTGTGTGTGTTTGTGTGTGTGTCTGTATGTGTGTCTGTGCGTGTGTGTGTGTGTGTGTTACAGGCACTGCACATGAAAGCACAGGTGTAACCAAACACACCCAATCACACACAGAAAAGCTGTTGCTGTGAATCTGTCATCATTAAACTTCTCCTTTGTATTTAATTTTTATTACATCTGGAAAACGTCTCACTAATTTTAAAAACCTTTAAAGATAAATTTCGTTCCAAAATGAAAAACTGAATTATTTATTATCACAATATCGCTACGTTTAACATTTACACACACACATACTGTATGTAAATAAACGTCACGTCAGATGGCTAGCATGTTTTCTTCCTTCTCTATTTGTAATAGCTATAACTATATATATAACTATATACATACATACTATAACTATATACAAACTATATATATACACACACACACACGTTACATCTCCAGGGTCTGCGCCAACCTAGTTAGCATCATATTTTAAAATATTCCATAAATCAGGAACGTGTCACGGTGACATCATCGCTGACTCAACTTCCCTGGAGTCTGTTGTGACAAAAAATGCTCCGTTTGGAACGAAAAATAATGAAGGCTGGAAATAAACACACAAAATCAAGACTTCCAGTGTGTCCACGACCCTCCTTCAGTGAATTTAACAAACACATACACCCGTGTGTCCTCAAATCTTACGGCCTCACTTTTACAGGAATATTAATGTAGCCCTGCTTTCATGCCACTTTTTGTGCTGCGGATACATCATGTTACATACATTCTGTTTGCACTGTTAGCATGTAGCAAAATATCAACACATGAATCTGTGGGAAAATGTGAAATTCTAAGACGTCTAAGACATTCTAAGAAAATGTGTGTTACATAACATAAGCCAAAACGGTCATTATATAATAGTCCTAATCGCCTAAATTTGCTGTATTGTGAGTGCTAGTTTTTTATAAACATGCATAAACATGTTAGCCACCCCCACGGTCGCATACATTTGAGGGCAAACCTTTGCCAGAACGGTTACACAACTCGCCCGGGGACGTGTGCGGTGCGAGGGAGTCGCAAACACACTTTATGCAACTCCAAATTAGGTCAGCGAGACGCGCACAGATGCACAACCGGTCCCGTCGTGTAAATATACTTTTGACCCTTGGCCTGTAGTTTCAGCTATGCAAAAAACATAAATAACTAGCCTGAGAGAAACTGTATCTCTGAGCGAACAGGTCAAGCAGTCGGACTGAGGGCAGGTGACATAACACTCAGTACAGCGGTAGAGATATAACTGTGTATTTATCACTATCTAAACCCAAGTGTATGTTAGATAGCCCCTCCCACAAAAAAAACACCCAAAAAGCTGTGAACAGACAGACAAAGCGTCTTAAAATGCGAGTCGTCCATTTAGGCACCAGCAGTTCTCATAAGATTGTGTTTCAAGACATTGTTAGTTAAACTCTAAGATTGTTAGTAATTTTACTAAGAACAATCTTACTATCAAAAAACGGTTTTGTGGTACAGAAGTACAAACAAAAATACATTTTAATGCACAGCAAAAAAATTAGATGTACTGCATTTACCACTGTTATCCTACATTTAGCATAAAGCATTAACACACAATAAGCTGTGGTAACTTACAGAATGGAGAATAGAAATCAAATAGAAAACTTTTGATAAGGTCTTAACACTCAAAACACAATCATGTCATCCTACATCCAATTTCTTGCATAACCGCATCAGTGGGTCACTGCGGGCCACACACTCGCTACAGTCGCACAACGTTCTTGTGCGTATGTGAGGGCTCAGTGAATTAAACCCCTAATAAACACTATAAACGTTGACCTTTGTTTAACAGCTATGTGTCAATATTTTCAAACGAAATGTTGTGTTACATCCGATCATTTCACAGCTGATAAAAGCTAAACCCTTTTTATATTTGTTTTTCCCCTTTGTTGAACAGTCATATTGCACGATTGTGTAATATAAGACCACAAGCGATTCAGGTTAAAACCTTGAAAAGACTTTTCTTAGAGAAAGCACAGCTATTTTTTTTCTTACATAATGTGTTTACGCGGTTCTGCTTGCAGCTAACAACAAATACATAATTTTCAACAATTTCAACAATTTCATCCCCTTACATCGAGATAAATCAACTAAATGTATTACTCCACACACTTATATAAGGCTGTGCGTTAAATTTGCCACTTTTCTGGGTGAAATAAACGATTTAAAAAGATAATGAAATGAATAATGACAGTCCCATCACAGACTGATAATCACAGATCAATACAGAATCACAAAATCACAAACGTCTGTTAATGTGATCACAGATGTTGTCAGCGGCAACTCTAACATCATTTAGAAAACAGATAACAGTGTGATAAGCTCTAATGTTGTTTTTATGCTCAGTTACTAGTCACAGTGTTATCTGTTTTAGTTACGATGTTTACAAAAAACAGACAAACACAGAAACTACAGCGTGTTGTTTTGTGAGAAACAAAAACCTTTAAAACCGCACCTAGTTTTATCACCTAAGCTAAAGTCTCCATTTAGTCTCCATTTAATCTCCATTTCTCTCCTGGAGGATTATCCTTTTAAAACCTCTTTACCATGTAACCCTATACTGTGATCCTATATCTAAACCCAAGCGTCATTGTTACAAGCTTAATTCAGCCTGATGCATTTGTGGTGCATCATGTGATGTTTTCAACAAACTCAAAGCGGAACGATGCAAATAGTTGAAGGGAATTTAAATGCTTGGCTTTCGTTCAAGTTGGACCTGTTTGTGACAAAGATGTGCCTTCAAAACACGAGAAACTTTTCTGTTGCAGATGAGATATTTCACTCTTAGGGCATGTTTGCCTTGTAAATAACCTGTGTGTGAGAGAGAGAGCGAGTGATTGTGTGACAGAGAGCGAGTGAGTGTGAGAGAGTGAATGAGTGTGTGTGTGTGTGTGTGTGAGAGAGCGAATGAGTGTGAGAAAGAGAGTGAGTGATTGTGTGACAGAGAGCGAGTGAGTGTGAGAGAGTGAATGAGTGTGAGAGAGAGAGAGAGAGAGAGAGAGAGAGAGAGAAATGAGTGTGTGTAGGGGCAAATCTGTCCGCAAAAGTCAGCAAAACCTTAATTTGCAAAATGTTATTGTAAAATTGCAGGTTGTGTGTGCATATGGCTGTGTGTAAAAACAATAGAGGTCTATGGAATGTCCATGTTTATATAGATACTGGTGTGTGTGTGTGATGTGAAATGATCCCAATTATTTATGGTTGTCTGAAACGTTCATGTAACGCCCCCAACGACAGACTGTACCTTGCTCAAGATTGTAAACAAAGATTTTTATCTTGTAATATAATCATCTCTCTCTTTCTCTCTCGTTCTTTCTCTCTTTCCCCTCCCATGTAAGAAATCAACAAATCGTGACTCCTATTGCTCAACACACTTAAACTCAGATTACACCGGCGCTCCCTCGGGTGCTGTGTGTGACCTCCGAAATCTGCCCCACCTTCATTTGTTTGGTTGCCAGACAAACATTAAAGCACAACATGTAGCATAAGAAATTGGGCTATAAACACAATTGTGTTAAACCTCTTCAGAAATATTACATTTACCTTTCAAAGAGGATAATAAAACAACGTTGGCATACAGTATATATACACTGGTGAGGTTTAATATATATCAAATTGGCTATAAAGCAGTCCTCAAATTCACTGAAACAAAAACTGTGACGATCCAAATCAGCTTTTCTGAATAATTTCTGTTCTTCTACATTTATCTTCGTCGTTCCACAAATTCTTGCTGTCAAACTAACCAAAAGTGTCAAGCTATTTTTCCGATCGGAAAAAACAGCGTGTTTTATGTGGAAGTTAAATCTTTCCGAAGAGTGTCTTTCAGACAGACGCTTTCACCAGACTTTATATTCTAAGCAAGCGATGACATTCTTTAAATTATTAGGTTTTGTTTTTGTAAACATATTTGAAACATATTAAACATTAATTCTTTCCTTTTGTTTTTTTGGTCGGTGGGTGTAAATAGGACACATTTACGAGAGAGGTTTTCTCATTCTATTCATCAGACATGAAGATTTTTCATTTGCGCGCGCACACACACACACACACACACACACACACACACACACACACACACACACACAGATAGTACCCTCAGCCTTCCCCCAACGGACACAAAACAGAGTGTCTGACAGGCACAGAAATCTCTGTAGACACTGACCTAGTTTATGTGTTGACAGACCACATATGTGCAGTTCAGTAGCTTATAAACAGTCACTCACTCATTAACACTGACATTTATTAGCTGGAAACAACTTAGCTGTTCAACAAAAAGGATAAACGAACGATAAAGCGGAAATGAAAGAGAAATTATGGTTTACACATTTGAAACATAGAACTAGGTGATATTTCAGATTAAGCAATAATTTCAATATTCATTGCTTGACTAGCCTGGAACTGCGAAATTAGTTCAGCCAATGGCATCCATTTAGAGGCGGGACTACCTGTTCGACCAATAGCAGGTGGAGCAATAATGGTGCAAAAATGAGCAAACGCACAATAAACCATCGTAACAGTGAATTTATACCCCTTGATTTTAAAAGATGTTACACAATAAAAATTAAATATCAATGTTTCATGCAGAAGTTTGTCAACGTCATAATCTGAATATTTGCCTTCAGCTTTTTGTCTTAAATTTAAACAGAGACTGAACATTTGTTCAATTAGCCAAAGAAAAGAGCCTTCAGGGGTGAGTTAAAACAAGCTTAGACTGGTTTAACAAATCAGATTTGTTATCTTAATGAGGGTGTGTTTCAAGACTGGCCAGACATGTATTGCTGTGGAAGAGATAAATATTGTCTATATTGTCTGGCTGTACTCAAGGTCTCTCACTCTTTCTGTCTGTCTCTCTCTCACACACACATACATACACACACACACACACTCAAACATATGTTCAAATAATGTATAAATGATTTATATTCAAAGAATTTGGTCTCTGTTAGCATAAGTACAAAATAATGTAAACAGAAGCCAACAGACTGAACATCACACACACACATCACACATTCACAACATTAATGGTAGCCCATTTTCAAATGTCTTCTTTAGTTACTTTGAGGTGTGTGTGTGTGTGTGTGATGTTCAGTCTGTTGGCTTCTGTTCAGTCTTGTGGGACAGTGTTTGGACAAGCATGATAAATCCATCTGTACACTTTCAAACTATATAATGCATTCCTCATATGTATATTTATATTTGCTCCTGTCTTCTTCAAATCCCATTTTCAATTTCATTGTGCAGTACGCACAAAACACAACAAATGACAAACTTTATAAACAGCCGCATGCTTTGCCTCATGGGATATCAGTGACAAAAGTGTGCATCAAATACACAACTCAACGCAACAACACGTCACTCATTCTCACTCATTCTCCAGGTGGTTTGATCATCCGATGTTCGCAAGGCATCGAGCGCATCGGCTCCTTCGCCGGGATAGCCGACCTTCAGACGCCCTCGCGGTAACCATGGCAGCAGGCGTTTAATGCGGCTTGCCGCGTACATTAGCATTCACTAATGCTCAGCCTCTCATCAAAACGCATTGATTTTGTGCTCTGGATTAATACAGAACGCTTTCAGTCACACGCAGAGTCCTCCGGCCCAACAAACAGCCTTTGAAGTACAAATCCAGTTAAGCGAGAGAGAGAGAGAGAGAGAGAGAGAGAGAGAGAGAGAGAGAGAATGCATGTAAAGAGAATGTAAATAGTTTAGCATCGGTTAAGCAGTGTCCGTTTTAACAGAATACAGTATTCTTGCCGTAAACTGTGAAGCTTTGTGGTCACAAACGCAGCTAGGCCTGCTGGGTTGACTCATGGCATGGAAACATGCAATTTGGTGTGTTGCAGTGTGTGTGTGTGTGTGTGTGTGTGTGTTGCGCCCACACACACACCACTTCCTCAGTACAAATATTCTCGTAATTGCCTCACAAACATAATCACACAGATTTGCGCACACAGTGACATCAAACAACAGCTGCTCGTCTGTCTATAAACGCAAACTGTTAGCGCATTTATGGGAAAGTCACACATTAATAAAACACACACAGAGACACATATAGACACACAAACAGACACACACACGTTTCAGCTACACTCCTGAGTTTTGTGTGGGCTTCCAAGCATGTGTTGATGGGATGGGAAATTTCTCACACTTTTGAATAACGCATTCACCGTCCAAAAATGAAAGATATTTCACTATCTGCTCACCCTGTGCTGTTCCAAACACACACACAGTTTTTTTACTGTAAAATAAAATATTGTATGTAGTTTTGGTTCCATACAACAACAGTCAATAATGACTGTCTTGACATCCTTCAAAATCCATGAAGACCTTATAAAATAATAACAATAATAATATTAATAATAAAAGTGTGTGTGTGTGTGGCACAGGTGAAAGTAATCTCCAGGTTTTCATCCCTCAGAAATCATGCAGGCAGTCACAGTACAGTTCTCTCAACAACAGCAAACACAACATGACATAATAACAAACTCCAGATGTCCAAACATGCTGAAACACACACACACCTTTGAGTCTATTAGTCAGAACCTTTCAGAAATGAGACAAAATCTGCCATTTCTAGATCAAAATATATTATTAATTATCAATAATAAAATAGGTCTAAAAATAATTTCATTTGAATCTCCCACAAACCTGTTTTTTTTCCTACAAAACTACAACACGCAACACAGCTCTGCGAGGCAGGAATTGACCGTTGCATTAAAGTTGTATGAAGGTTGCACCTGACACGCTTGTAGGAAGCAGTGTGTTACGATTGAATAGATCAACAAGGAATCTGATGCAACGACAGGTAAGCTATTACAGTGTGTGTGTGTGTGTGTGTGTGTGTGTGTGTGTTAAGGGCGCATGAAGGTGGAGTTAAATGTGTGTGTGAGGTGCACACAGGTCCATATGCTGTACAGCACGACCTCCAACATTGTGCGACTTTTGGTGATGTCCTGTTGTGTATCTGTGCACACCTGTGAAAGGTGTGACTTCTGTTTTACGTAGCTATTTGAGGCAGATGCTAATATGAGTAAATTGACCGGATTCACACACACCCTGCCACACGCACACACACACTTACTCATGTTTAGTGTAAAATACTGCGATAAACATGGAGCAAAGCATTTTAAAGTCATTATGACTTATAAACTAGGTTAATATGACCAGGTGTGGTAAATATGACAATACCAGACACAATTATATTAATTTATACTTCAATTAATGATATCATCAGACACACACACAGTGTGTCCTGTTTTTGTATAAGTGAGGCTGAATTAAGCTGAAGTCTCTTGGAACAAAAGACAAACATTGTCTGACAAACATTCACACACACACACACACACACACACACACACACACACACTTAACCATATACAAAACCAGCAAACACTCCGGTCAGGCATCCTTCCAGCCGCCCGGGGTCCTGCACACAGACACATTCCTTGGAAACAGGAGCCGTCTACACAGAAACACACGTCTACACAGTGTCTGATGAAAAGACTAGCCTGCCCACACAAAAGCACTCTGGTGGGCCGGAGGGGGGGGCCGTGGATAGCCTGTGCTTTGTTGCTGTCTGTCTGGGCAGGGCAGGGATGAGATTGCCCATGTTTGTATCTGAGCTTTGGGGTGTTCGTCACGACAACACAGCAAATGACTCTCTCTTTAGTAAATTGTTGTTTGTCGTTTGCTTTCTCCCTTGAGCTAACTTTAGCTAACTTTCCATTAGCACAGTATTAGCGTATGTTAACCCTTATATTCTAATCCTACACTTTGGCAATAAACTCGATTTATTTGCGTGGAGCGTGAGGAATACTGGAAACAGGTTTATCCGTTCATTTTCACAAACTGGTTTATTAGCAAAAACCATTTAAGTGGTTTATTAAATACATAATCGCGTGACTCTGAAATATTGCATTTAACAACAACACAAATTAGACAACATGACCAATTTTATGACCACATAAAATCACATGACCATGTCCAAATCTGATTCGATGAATCAGATTCAAAGATTCATCCGTATCAATTCATTCACTGATTCACAACTGATGAAAATTTAAAGGAACAATTCATTTATAAATCGAACGTAATGAGATTATGAAGGCATACAGCCAGAATTCTTTTCCACCATTTACAGATCTAATGCATTTAGCTCGCTAACGCTAGCATAAAAAAGACAATGTTCCCAGCATTATCATTACATAATATTCACTTTTCACTCTGTATGGCCTTCACTGTTACACACAGAAGCTATACAAATCAAAGCTGTAGAATTATTACAGCAAAACAAACACTAAATATCTCTTTTAAAGAGCAAGTCACATAGTATTGCATGACCAAAGCTGGTTTCACCCCCACAGCACAGTATGTCATCAGATATGAGGTGTGTCTGGGCCTGTCATGCGTCAGGCTGTTGTAAATCAGGTCCTGTAGATGAGGAACCCAAGATACGTCCTGCTGGTAAATGGTACCAAACTGTGAGCCAACAGGAAAGCCAACAAAAAATTCCCAGTTTCCCGGTTCCTTCAAAGGGAAAGGTGAAAGTCGGAATAGGTGAAAGTGAAAGTTTTGAAAGTGATCTGCAGAGAGAATTTACCGCTTCACGCTGTAAAACGGTACCGCAATTTTGCAAGGAAAACCCCAAATTCTACATAAATAGTGTTTAACCGACAGCAGTATAAAAAACAGGAAGTCGGTGGATGTTGTCCATGATTCAATTCCATGCTGTAATGTTCAGCGTTCTGGTCTTTTTTTTCAGCGTTCTGTGCAAAGTTTCAGGGTAATTTTACTGAACAAACCCTGTTATTATAAAAACAGAAAGTGCAATTCTCAATACATGTTAAAAGCCACAATCTTCCAGTCAGAAGAGAGAGAGAGAGCGAGAGAGAGAGAGAGCGAGAGAGAGAGTGAGTGAGTGAGAGACCTTTGAAGCCCTATTAGTGAGATACTGAGATACAATCGGTTTTATTCCAAGATAATGAAGTTAATTTGTTATCTATAAACCTGCTGACAGTATTTAATTTGTGGTTAGACAAAAACACGTTCATATCTTCCTGTTCCACTTTAAATGATACACCTGAAATCTGTCCTTATATAAACTTATATACTGATCTGTGTTGATGATGTCACTGTGTCTCTGCAGCTAACATGGTGAGGTCAAATCTATGGCTGTTTGCAGATGCATTACATGGGAGAGAGAGAAAAATAAAGAGTGAAAAAACATTTCAGAGAAGAATAAGAACAGTGAAAGAGGGAGAGAAAGATGATCAAAAAGAAAAAGAACAAACAGAAGCGTTGAAATGAACATTATTAACTTACATTTGCATGACAGATCAAAAGCGAAACTATTACATAATACACACAGGGTCAGAGGGGTCTCATATACACACAAACACACACACACCCCTAGCAGAGGGGTCTCATAAACACACACACACCATCAGGACATAACCTCACACACACATATACACACACACACACGTACACACACACACACACAATTACTGAGAGACTCTTACTAAAAACTCTTACACTGAATACACACCTTTACGAACTTCACCCTCACACACCCAGATCATGTTTGTATATTTTATCATTGTGGCGACGTTTCATTGGCTTGTTTTATTTGCACTGAGCTGATGATGATTTCTAAAGCTAATCCCCACAGAAACATTTCTGCAATATCACTATTTTAAAACACTATCTCTGTGTTTACGAAGTTGTAAACCTGTAAACGTTACCGCAACGTTTAGCGCTACCGTAGCTACTGTATGACATTCATATCATAAAGAACATTCTCATTGAAGAATGATCATCGGACTATAACGCACGGATGCGAGGCTTTGGCCTGTTGCTATGGTTACGGTGCTAAAACAGCATCCGTATCCATGGCATTTCCAGTTCGTTTCGCACGCTTGCTCGGTTACATCAGGGATCGTACGCAACACCTCACTCTTGGTGGCTTGCCTTGATTTTTTTCTTGCAAAGTCTGTTAAATAAACTTAAAAGCAGTTTAGCTGTTTCACGTTTACTGGGCTTTGTTGTGCTTTTTGGCAAATGTTTGAAGAACTGAAGTTTCTTCCAATGCTCTGTCAATTGAGCTACGTGAGTATAGCGTTATGTTCATCCTCAGCTACTAACTTGGTAAACTGCTAACCTAGTTATCCCATATGTTCCTTCACATAAAACACGGTTCAATAACCATCACAAAACAAGACTCTCTCTCTCTCTCTTTCACCCTCTCTCTTTGTCTTTGAGTTTTGGGTGCATCAACATGTCTATAGATCGCTACTATCGACTGCAGCTCTCTCCTCCCACTATAAGAAACCAGAGACCACCTCCACAAAGACCCCGGGGGCTGGGCAGAAGCTCAATACATCTTTGAACTGATGAGAGACTCAATCATTGGCTGTTTTTTTTCCATTGATAAGCCTGGGAAACAAGCGGAAGGAGAGATTTAAAAATAGAAGAAGCCGTATCGATCGAACGCTGGACTGAATGCCATCCAAACTCCAATTTTCTCTGCCTTCCTGTTTTTGTCCTACTTTTCAGAAGCAGCGGTCACAATTTATGTCTCATCTGGAGAGACTCACCCATTTGTCTTTAGGAAAAATCTCCACTTGTTTGAACGTTCACATTTAAACACACTTTTGCACACACCTTAATATAACACACACACACACACACAC
>JBAJNP010010542.1:0-16251 GCA_036877545.1 Yasuhikotakia modesta
GTGAGTGTGTGTGTGTGTGTGTGTGTGTGAGTGTGTGTGTGTGTGAAAACCAAGGTCAGATTGGAAAATGCTGTGAGGGGAATTTTAACTGGTTTACTAGGCCATCTGTCGCTGGAGCCTCAAACAGAAAGAGCGAGAGGGACACAGAATAGACAGAACATTGTAAAATATTGTAAAACACGCTGTTTGGCATTTAATGTTTTTGAAGGACATTATTTTGACGACTGTGCCACAATCAGACAAACATATCTTGTCTGAATTCGGGAAGGAAATGATTATTGCGGTGGTTATTGTTCATGTCTGTGTTCGTATATCATCATAATCTGCTTACAAATATGTATTACGACTAAAACCAACACAAGTGTGTTCAGTAAAACCGCACAGTATGGGAATGAGTTAAAGCTGCGGTGTACGAGCGCCATCTAGCGTCCTTCAAAACGATCAAAACGACACCACTAATGCTTCCAGTTAACGCCCCAAATTATGCAGAAGCCGCAATATCATACATTTAGACATCATTAAAATATATATTGCATTAGTTGTGTGACATTTTCTGCATATACCTGCCCTCTCGTACTACGTTTGACGGTCTGTTTTCCAGCGTTTTCTGCGCTGAACTATCGCGATATTTGAGGGCGCAGCTGATACGAGACGGGCGACTGAACGCGCCGATATCGCGAGAGTTGGCGGGACGCTCCTGAAGGGGCGTGTGCGCGCGCCGTACGGTTGTGACGCAAACGCCACATTTATGCTTTATAACTTACAGTCTGAGCAACAATAACTCATGAAAAGCTTCTTGTTTTAACCAACATGTCCGACGAAGAGCTACCGTGCACCTCCCGGGAGGCACACGCGGAGAAAGAGGAGGTAAAAGAGAGGAAGAAGTGTGCGTGTTGTGTTTGCAGACAGACGTGAAAACAGGATGCAGAAGTTTGTGGTGGATCTGCGTTTGGGGGCATCGGAAGATGGCGGGGTGGCATCGACTTCACATCTGCAAAGCTGCAGATCTTTAACGCTGCGAGTTTCACGCAGCAGACGGGCTGCATGCGATACGTCTGCTGCGCAGATTTGCGCCACTTTCGCGCAGACGCAGACGCATGCGGACCGTAACAACAACAACAAGCCGCAGGCGCTGCGGGCGCCGCTCACTCACATGCGTTTCTGTGTCAAACTTTTTTATTAAAGAAAATACAGTTGCAATGGAAACTGAAGGTGTTTTAATAACAATACGAAACATTATATGTAAATAAAAAGTTAGTTTTGGTTAAACGAGATGCAGGTCGAGTTATTGTTGATGTTTCTCTATAATTAAGTACTGAAATGTTAGCAATGTTAGTTTAATAACGTTACTGTGGATTTATATAGTTTTACTCTACATACATACTGCAATGATTTATTATTAAAGACGTATGTGCGTCTTCTCATACAAGTTACCATAGCAACCAGAGGCTCATCCAGATACGACAACATTTAAAGTTGTATATTAGTATAAAACTGTAGAAAGATTCCTGCTTCATCTGATGTTACGGTGACAGTAATATAGTAACTAGGTGTGGTTGCTATGGTCAATTTTGCATGTGTGTATTTGTCTGTATGTTTTCATGTGTAATGTGTGTGTGTGTGTGTGTGTGTGTGTGTGTGTGTGTGTGTGTGTGTGTTTTAGGAGGACCCACCCTTCCTCCTGCACCCCCCTCCTAAAGCAGCAGTGAAGGAGAGTTTGATGGACCCCGAGTACGAGGAGAAAAGAGTACGTGTTCCTGGGGCTTAACATCACACAATCAATGTGAAGTGTAGTTATAACAGGAAGAATGACATAATAATGCATTAAACATCGTAATGAACTCTTAACATCTGAACAATTTCACATAGAGACTTCAGGGTACAGTTTTGAGGGAAGACACACACAGCAGTAGAAGAACAGCACAGCGATTTGGACTAGACCACGTCACACAGAATGTAAACTTCTCCTCTGAGAACAAACGACAAACTATCAGTCTGTGTTGATGAAAGTGTTTTTCCACCGAGCAGCTGAGCAGTTGTTAGTACTTACATAACTGACAGAAATGAAGGTAGTTTTTTAAAAATGAGGTAGAAATTGTATTCCTCACAAACGTTCTTTCTTCCTCACGCGCAGAAAGCTGATCGGGCGAACAGGTTCGAGTTTCTGTTGAAGCAAACTGAACTGTTCGCCCATTTCATTCAGCCAGCCAGTCAGAAATCCCCCACGTCCCCCCTGAAGGTGAAAGTGGGGAGACCCCGAATAAAGCAAGATGAGAAACAGAACCTGCTGTCTGTCGGAGAGTAAGTTACACACACACAGTCACACACACACACACATATACACGGTTCACACACTCACACACATATACACGGTTCACACACTCACACACACAGTCACACATACACATGGTCACACACGGTCTCACACACACACACACACACACTTACACAAACACACTTACACTCACACACATTTTTTCTGGTTATTGGTTTGGTTTATCTCCGGCTGGTATTGGTGTGTTTCAGTAATCGTCATCGTCGCACAGAGCAGGAGGAAGATGAGGAGCTGTTGTCTGAGAGCAGGAAGGCAGCTAATGTTCTTGTTCGGTTTGAGGAGTCCCCTTCATGTATGAATCCATTTACTGACCCTGTGTGTCATTATTATTCATCATGATCATTTTTATCAGTTTATTTTTATTTTTAGCCTCTTTATTTTATGGCCTCTGTGGTCTTCCATGTTTTAGTTTTAATTCCCCACTGCAGTTGTAAAGAAAATCAGAAACTTTTCATTTAGTGCTACATTTAATCATTTAAATTCTCCAGTTCTTAGTTTTGTCACCCGTCTAAGTTAAAGCTTTAAGTGATGATGTGATGTATTGATTGATTGATATTGTTTGATCTGTGTTTTTGACAGACGTGAAGAACGGAGCGCTGAGAGATTATCAGATCAGAGGTTTGAACTGGATGATTTCTCTGTATGAGAACGGCATCAACGGGATCCTGGCTGATGAAATGGTGATGTCACTCCTTCATGTGATGATGCGTAACCTAACGCATGTCACACAGTTAACACACAGTTAACAAAAACACTGTACAAGTAAAACACTGTAAAGGTATGAGAAAGAAACACTCATTTAACTTTTATAAAATCTGTGTGTAAATGAAGTAAAAATGTGAGCTGCAGAACAAAATCTTTTGAAACACACATTCGTAGCAGCGCTTCCATTTTTAGTGCAGCACCTACAGCTGAATATACGTCACAGTGGAAGCGTGTGCTCATGAGAAAATGGCTCCATCATCTTTTCAAAGATTTAAATGGTTTTACTGGGTCTGTCTCGTTGATGGCTGTGATTTATCCGACTCCTGTGTTCTGATTGGTTCAGGGTTTGGGTAAAACCCTGCAGACAATCGCGTTGCTAGGCTACCTGAAACACTACAGGAACATTCCAGGCCCCCACATGGTCCTAGTGCCCAAATCTACCCTTCATAACTGGATGAATGAGTTCAAGCGCTGGGTACCTACCATAAAGGCCGTCTGTCTCATCGGGGATAAAGATGAACGCGTGAGACTCACATCCTTTATTTAGAAAATGTATTTTTATGTTCTGCCTTGCTGTTTCCTGCCTCACAACTTTCTTCCAACCAGGAAGTTTTTTTATGATGTTTGTGTAATAAAAAGTGAAAATCAGCCCTAAGTAGTGTGCATGTGTGTTTCAGGCTGCGTTCATACGTGACGTGATGATGCCCGGGGAGTGGGACGTCTGCGTGACGTCGTACGAAATGGTCATCCGTGAGAAATCTGTCTTCAAGAAGTTCAACTGGCGCTATCTGGTCATCGATGAGGCCCATCGCATCAAAAACGAGAAATCAAAGGTATCAAAACTGAGATAATCATCTGATGATGCGTCTCAAAAGCAGCACAATCTGCCATGTTACACTTCTGAGATGATTTAATGATCCGATGCAGATAAAATAACCTTTTAATCTCTCTTCCCTCTTTCTTCTCTTTGCCGTCTCGCTCTTTCATCTCTCTGACTCTCAGCTGTCAGAGATTGTGCGGGAGTTTAAGACAACCAATCGGCTGCTGTTGACGGGCACCCCGCTGCAGAATAATCTTCATGAGCTTTGGTCGCTTTTGAACTTCCTGTTGCCTGATGTGTTTAACTCTGCCAGCGTGAGTCAGACTTTTTAAAATAATGCGTCCTGTTTTATCTCGTGCGTGTTTTTAGCTGCCTCTGTCAGACTTCTGTTGGATGTCTGCAGCCTAGATTATGCGGCAACGTTTTGGGGACGGGCTGTGGTGTCGGCTGTGTGTTTGAAGCTGTGTAAACGCACACACAGCACGCAGGACATAAATCCGGGGCTCTGGGACGTGTCACCAGGAGACAGTGACTCCAATTGCATCAAACAATGTTTTAGTTGCTGTATTACAGCATCCAAACAAACAAAACAACATTTAAACAAAATTGTAAAAACATTTTAAAACAAAAATGTTTAAAATGTTATTTAGAAAGTTCACAAAACCCAGTTATTTAGGCATTGTATTAAAGTTATTGCTTAATTAAAACAAAGTTTTAAAATTATGTAACATTGTTAGCATGCTCCACTAATGAATTAAAACTGCATATGTACATACATAGAGTACATAGATTATAGTACTAGTAGTATAGCAGAATAGTAATGCAGTACAGTACCTACTATAGCATACTACTGTATACTTCTATGGCATATAGTATACAGCTATTTGCACTGTATTGCATTCATAGAAATATTAATTCTGTGTGAAGTTTTACTTTTGTTGCATCGGTTCCCAGTTTATTAGCTGTGCTTGAGATTGTATTTGCTTTACATGCTTTATGCTTATGTGTGTGTTTAAAACTGCAGGATTTTGATTCGTGGTTCGACACAAATAACTGTCTGGGAGATCAGAAGCTTGTGGAAAGACTTCATGCTGTACGTGTCACATTTACTCCGCCCGTTTGTTTCTTCTCCGCCTGTTTCTTCTCAACTTGTTTCTTCTCAGTTTCTTACCGATGCAGTTTTTGTGGATGTTTGATTGTATTTTGCATCTGTTTTCAGGTTCTGCGTCCCTTCCTGCTGCGTCGCATCAAAGCCGACGTGGAAAAAAGTCTTCCTCCCAAAAAAGAGGTGAAGATTTACCTGGGACTCAGTAAAATGCAGAGAGAATGGTACGCTCGAGATTATTCTTGAGATTAATATTGTGCAGAATTTTCTGTAAGCCCTGAAAAAGGAGGATAATACAGCACATTTATCTAAAGATACAGCAGACACTATAATTAATTGTGTTTGTTTGCGTATGCTTGAGTTTGATGAGTGAGTTACTTCAGCTGAATTGTGAATTAAGCAGAGCCATCTGTTTTATAAAGCCTTCCAGTGATTATATGACTCATGATGCACATGCCGTATGTACCGCGCGGGGACATGAATTAAAAAATCATTTTCTTGTGCATCACCCAGAATTTTACTCATTCATAAACATCATGCCACAAGTTCATTATTTTAGTTTTTCTTTATCTGACTCTCTTCCAAGTATTATTCAGCTTTGGTGGGGATTTCTCAACAGATTTCCTGATTTTTACGTTTTTTTAAGGTTTTCGTATAGTTGTAAGATGGTTTTGAGTCACCCGATGAGTTTCTGACCAACAGCGACACACAGATTCAAAGCACAGCCCTGAGATATAAAACTCTGAAGAGCAACAACAGGAAGTGAACGCGTTTATTTCCTGTTGATTTAACAGGTACACACGTATCCTGATGAAGGATATTGACATCTTAAACTCCGCTGGCAAGATGGACAAAATGCGACTTCTGAATATTCTAATGCAGCTTCGGAAATGCTGCAATCACCCGTACCTGTTTGACGGGGCAGAGCCAGGCCCCCCCTACACCACCGACACCCACCTGGTCACCAACAGCGGCAAGATGGTCGCGCTGGATAAACTTCTGCCTAAAGTGCAGGAGCAAGGTGGGCAATGTGTGTGGGTTTAAACGAATGCATGTGTGTGTAACACTGATATCAGGATTTTAATTAGTCCACATATAATTATAATTATGAATTTTTAATGTGTTAATGATTTTTTTATACGCGTTCAGGTTCCAGAGTGTTAATATTCAGTCAGATGACACGAATGTTGGATATTCTGGAAGATTACTGCATGTGGAGAGGGTACGAGTACTGCAGGCTGGATGGCAATACACCCCATGAGGCCAGAGAGGTACACACACACACATATTCACACACACTTACACACATATTCAAACACACACACATATACACACGTTTAAATGCATAGAAATGAGGTTTCATACAGCCTCAAACACACACACACACACGTTTAAATGCATAGAAATGAGGTTTCATACGGCCTCAAACACACACACAAACAAACACACACACACACACACACTATTTTTACCAAATCCAGTGCATGATACTAAATGATATTACAATTTACATTATTACAACAATTTACAAAATTAAAAAACACACACACAAATGGCAAGAGGAATAAAGATTTTTTTAGGCATTTGCAAAACTGTGAGACAAATACAGACGCTTCACACACAGAACCTCAGAGTTTTATACAGGCACCGATTAACCAACCTGGTTGTCATGGCAACCGCTGATCGGCCCTGTGGTGAATACAAACTCATGTTGGTTTCATGGATTTGTTATTCACACACACAAGCTAAAAGTGAACTTGCCAATATTCAAAATTTGACGCTGTAATAGACAATATTTCAGCCAAACCAACTAATCTGCCTGTTTTTGTTTCTCACAACAGCTTTATCTGCTGATTTTGTTGTGTTTTTTTAAGTAAATACGATGTAAAATTGTGGATGAGTTGTTGATTTCAGCTATTTTGTTCATGCCTCATTTCTCTTTGTAAATTGAATTTTTATTTTTGGGTGAATGATTTTTTGAAACGCTAACGTGAAATGAAAAGCTCTCATTTATGCCTCTGTTGTGATGTTTTGCAATAGCAAGCCATCGATGCTTTTAACGCCCCGAACAGCAGTAAGTTTATCTTTATGCTCAGCACACGGGCGGGTGGGCTGGGGATTAATTTGGCTACAGCTGATGTGGTGATTCTGTACGATTCGGACTGGAACCCACAGGTGGACCTGCAGGCCATGGTGAGACACACACACACACTGAGCTCATTAAAGTGTACAGTGGTGAGAGGCAGCAGGTTTTTTATGGTGTGGTGATTTCAGGATCGCGCCCATCGAATCGGACAGAGGAAACCGGTTAAAGTGTTCAGACTGATCACAGAAAACACAGTGGAGGAGAGAATCGTGGAGAGAGCCGAGATGAAACTACGCCTGGACTCCATAGTCATTCAGCAGGGTGTGTTCACACACACACAAACACACACACACACACACACGATTATGTATCTAAATACATTTCATGAACTTACATTGTTTTAATACACAGCTAGTTATACACAAGATAACCAACCCACACTTCTACTGCTAAAACTTGTCAGGTTTTTGGTACAAATTTGTACACACACACATACACACACACTTAACAACAAGACAACACAAAAATAATCTCTTCTATGTAAATCTGAGTTTTGGGTTTCTAGGATTTCTGACTTGTGTTCTGTGGGCTCATGTTAGCTCACAAACATCACAGTTCTAACTGTGTCAGAAAAGAGTGTTTATGTATCTGCAGTGTTAGTGTAACGTTGTTGTATTTAGGACGACTGATTGACCAGCAGAATAAATTGGGGAAGGATGAAATGTTGCAGATGATCCGACATGGAGCCACACACGTGTTTGCCTCCAAAGACAGTGAACTCACAGACGAAGATATCAACACCATTCTGGAGAGAGGTGCTAAGAAGGTGATCACACACACCTTACACACACACAGACAGACACTCACACACACCCTACACATATACACACACACACACACACACACAGCTACGCTCACTGGAAAATTACATAATTGAGATTTGGATTTGAATTCCAAGCATTTAAATTGCTGCTCGGTTGACTAAAAATATGTGATTTCATTCCGGTTTTCATTTAAGCTTTTCCTACTCAATTGAACTCCGTTCAAGTTGGTGGCTGTTTCTTGTAGACGGCGGAGATGAACGAGCGCATGAAGAATCTGGGTGAGAGCTCGCTGAGAAACTTTACCATGGACACGGGAGCAACAGAGACCAGCCTGTATAAGTTTGAGGGAGAAGATTACAGAGAGAAACAGAAGGTGAATGTTGGTCTGGGGTTTGTGTCATGATGTTTGCAGCTGTGAGTTTTAGTTGTAAAAACGTTTTTAGATGTTAAATTAACATTATTTCTTGGTTATAAGAATGTTAATCAAGAATAGTGTAACATTTTAAAATGTCTAACTGGCAACTTAAGAACAACATTTTTATTTATAATGTAACAAAAAAATTGTTACTGCAAGAATGTTTTTGATAACTTTGAGGAAACTTTAAAGGAACTTTAAGGAGAATTACGAGACCATTAGCAATCGCAATGTTCTCTGAAGGTTTCCTGTTAGCTGGGTATGTAACAGACTGATTGTGTTGCTGTGAAGGCTGAAGTTTGAATGTGTGTGTGTGTGTGTTTGTGCGTGTGTGTGTGTCTGTCTGTTTTTGCACAGCTGAGTTTAATGGAATGGATTGAACCTCCTAAGAGAGAGAGGAAGGCCAATTATGCTGTAGATGCTTATTTCAGAGAAGCTCTGAGAGTCAGTGAGCCGCGAGCCCCAAAGGTAACAAACACACAGAGTTCAGACGCTGAAATGATGTCTGTCAGCGCTGCTCAGGGCTACATAAGCATCCCATAATACCACACACAATAAGTAATGCACACGCACCACTGTTTTCCTGCGACTGACGGCTGCACTGGAGTCAGTAAATCAGGAGAAAGTGCTGCGTCAGCAGACACTGAGGCTAGTGTAACGGATAAAGAGTTAGGCTCGAAACACAAAGGTTGCGGGTTCAAATGCTGACTCAGGAAATGACCTCATGACCCGACATTCTTCTTCCTCCTGTCACTGCCGTGCCCTTGAGAGACACTTAACACCCGATCAGCCCCCGGGGTGGTTCGACAGAACAGTGCGCTGCATGCACTCATAAAAACGTCAATGAGAATGAAAGCGTTTTGCTAACTAAGACGTAAATGCTGCAGTTGTTCCCTGGTGAAGCAGAGGTGAAACTAGCTATAACAAGCTAACAACTTTAAGTTGTAAGAACATTCCGTAATGTTTTCATTAAGTATCAAAAATGTACAAAAGGTTATTTTGAAAGTCCTAAGAATGATTTTTTTAGGTTGCATTAATGGTATTGCTTGACTGATATTCAAACGATTTTGTAAACGTTTCCAGAACGTTTGTGTGCATGTTTCAGGCTCCACGGCCTCCGAAGCAGCCCAACATCCAGGACTTTCAGTTTTTTCCTCCTCGTCTGTTTGAGCTGCTGGAGATGGAGATTCTGTACTACAGGAAAACCATCGGATACAAGGTGAACATCTACTGTAGCTTCCCTGAGATCCGGGATTCACATCCTGAGATTCCAGCAGATTCCGGCAGATTAAACAGAAGTTAAAAATATCTTTTAAATGAAGCAAGAGTTTAAATAAAGATGTTAGGGCTATATAAAGTATGTATATATACTATATTGTGTGTGTGTGTGTGTGTATATAATAGTTCATTATCTATTTTATAATTATTAGCAGTTAAAGATACAACAGATTTTGTATGTATGCTTCAGTCTGAGTAACTGCACAGTTATTCTGTTTTCCCCACAATAATGTCGATGATTTAGTTTAAAAGTGAATCATCGTCATCGTCTGCATTTAATATTTAAGGTAATGATGAATTATTTTCAGTTTAGTGTGATAATATAAGAGCACATTTCTGCTTTAATGGAGATGAAGAGGTACTTATGTTTTACTAATGGGGCTGTGGGGCTGCATAAAGACAGGAAGGGTGAGAAACACTGAGATACATGGTTTTAAAAGCAGATCCTAGCCTGTGGAAAAGCTCTTCAAGAGACTTGCTCTGTTTAAAAACTCTTGAAGGGTTTGTGAGGCTGTTGAGCATAAACAATGTCTGCAAGGTTATTTTATAAGAATGTAGTTTTTATAAGAATGGAAACTGGGGTGTAGAACAAAAATAAAGTGTGTGAAAAACATGAACATCTGTCGTTGTTCATCCTAAAAACATATTCAAGACTAAAGGGATAACAGAACTCCTATAAAATAGTTGAGTCTATATGATCAAGTGTTTGCTCCTGAGAACATCTGGTGAAGTCTGTGTGTGAATGTTCCAGGTTCCACGAAATCCAGATATTCCAAATTCTGCCCAAATCCAGAAGGAGGAACAAGCAAAGATAGATGAGGCTGAACCTCTGACACCTGAAGAGACAGAGGAGAAGGAGAAGCTACTGACACAGGTGCACACACACACACACACACACATACTCATACACACACACATACTCATACACATATACTCACACACACCCACACATACTCTCTCACACACACATCATTCTGTGTGATTTACAGGCTTGTTTCTATGAGGGGACCAAAAATGTCCCCACATTGTACTTTACCTGTGCTGTTTAGTCCCCATAGCCCTCTGAATACCAGTACCACACACACACTCACACTTTTTAAATGTGCTAATTATCGCGCTGTGCTTTAGCAGAATTCATTGTTTTATTCGCAGGGTTTCACCAACTGGAACAAGCGTGATTTCAATCAGTTCATTAAAGCCAATGAGAAGTATGGCCGCGATGACATCGACAACATCGCCAGAGAGGTGGAGGGCAAGACCCCTGAGGAGGTGATGGAGTACTCCGGTAAGACACACCCAAAAATAACTCACCTGAGCTGATCTGTGTACAACATCTTTCAGTCACGGTTTATAAACGGTTCAAACTTGCATTCAGTTGTATTTGAGCTCATTCTAAATGCAAAAGCGTGTGTATGCGGCGAGGCGCATTACCTGCGACAGCAGCTTGACTCGACTCACTGATGACTTGCAACATCATGAAGGTTGTAAATCAAACCTGAATTGCTCTGTTGGTCTAAAAATCCCCCATGGAATTCTAGAATTTACATATGGGTCTCGCATAATTAAATGCGTCAATTAATTTCGCAAATTAACGCGTTAAATTGACAGCCTCAGCAGAAATCCTGATACCTGCAACTACACACCCACACCACTATAGAATACAACCACACACACACACCTGCATAAAACAAACAGACCACCTTACATTTGTCTACAAAAATACACGTCAGTTGTGTAGCAACCACAAACACAAAACAAACACAATTATATATTCAGAACACATCTCACTGACTGTAGATGACGTACACACTCATGCGTGTTTGTTGTGTTGTCGCAGCGGTGTTCTGGGAGCGCTGCAATGAGCTGCAGGACATTGAGAAGATCATGGCACAGATTGAGCGAGGAGAAGCTCGCATCCAGAGACGCATCAGTATCAAAAAAGCCCTGGATGCTAAGGTCAGGAGTTCAGAAGCACTGATGAGGATCTTCTCTCTGTACATCAGATCTGTTCAGTGACAGTTAAATTGCCATATTTCTTTTTCCCGTAAATGTCCCACATCTGTTCCACACTCATGCATTAACTTTATGTCTCTATCTATACCGCTCTACACCATAATCCAGTGTGCTGGAACAAGCAACTCTGCAACCGTTTCAGTAATTTGTTTAGTAATTTCTCATCCAAATGCAGCGTTTGTTTGGTTTGATAACATCGCTTTCCATAATTGAAATTTTGTTATTTGGGTGAAGTGAATTTGCGCTTCTTTAAAACTTTGCAATTGGTTCAAACTCTTTGACGGTGGACTTCTTACGTCCGAGCATCAATCTGTTAATCTTGCGGGTGAATGCGTTCACATGTGCCTTTAAATAAATGAACTGAGAAAAAGAGTTTATGGGAAGGTATGCGTGAAAACATGTCAGAACCATTAATCAGGCTTGGGGAGATTTCAGTGTGTGAACGCAACCAAATTCAATTACATTGTTGACGTTTGAGATTCTTTTAAATTGGCTGCTAAATTATGATTGGATCGTGAGTTTCGCGTTTCCTGCATTTGAAGATTCACTCGCTCAATATTCAGGCAGTGAATATTCGGCTTATCATACAAAGCACAAATATTACAGAGGAAATTTCATTTTGATGCAGTAATAATTAGTGCGTATTTCCCGTTTGATGCGGTGTGTTTGTGTATGTGTAGATAGCGCGTTACAAAGCCCCCTTCCACCAGCTCCGCATCCAGTACGGCACCAACAAAGGCAAAAACTACACAGAGGTGTGTGAAAAAAATAAATCTAAAGTGTTGCACGTTAGTTAATCATTTGTGTGTGTTTATTTTTGACAGAGGAATCACTTTAATCTTGTGTGTGTGTGTGTGTGTGTGTTTGCAGGAGGAGGACAGGTTTTTGATCTGTATGTTGCATAAGATGGGATTTGATAAAGAGTATGTTTATGAGGAACTTCGACAGTGTGTACGAAATGCACCGCAGTTCAGATTTGACTGGTTTATCAAGTCCAGGACAGCCATGGTGAGTGTGTGTATGTGTATGCGTGTGTGTGTGTGAAGGCTTTGCAGCTCTCCTGGGGAAAAACAAATTGTTTCTGGAACAAAAGCAAAACTACCTTTTAGGCATGTCCCCACAGGACATAAAAGTTTGATAAAGGCATTAGTTGTGCCTTAATTATAAATAATTTTAGGATTAGTCTGTAGCTATTTTAATTAGCTTCTGGATGAATGAGAAAAGACTATAAGAATTTGCATTTATGTGTGTGTGTGTGTGTGTGTGTGTGTTTCTGACACAAAATCAGAAATTCATAAATGAATCATTAAAAATTATAATAAATCATGTTTACACATTTTAAAATTGCAAGAAGTTTTCTTTAGAGGTACAATTAAGGTTAGCCTGTATTAATTGTAATCAGCTTTAAATTAAAACAAAAGCATGACATGATTTAGATAAATGTGTGTGTGTGTGTGTTTGTGTGTGATGCAGAAAGTGTAGCAGTGTCTGTGATCTGATGTGTTGTGAGATGATGGAAGCCATCATATTTTCATTCACATGTTTTGGTGTCGCTCGCAGGAACTGCAGCGTCGCTGCAACACACTCATTTCTCTGATTGAGAAAGAAAACATGGAGATCGAGGAGAAAGAGAGAGCAGAGAAGAAGAGACGAACACCCAAAGCATCGGTGAAACCTCCCGTCTTCTGTTTTTCTCTCCATCTGTTGTTGTTGTGCTCCGTACCCGCCGTCCTGCGAGACCTTTCCTCCGGATTCACGCATGCAAATGATCAAAACTCCCCTCAGATTTACTGTCCGCAGTCAGGTGTAGCATATCCGTCTGATTCAGAGGGCAATGATATGTATTTGATTACACAGAGCAGCGCAGTATTTGTCTGCCGTGAAAACACTGAGGACAGCGTTCGTTTGCACAAAATATCACCAGTAATAATTAAAAACACCAGCATTTGTGTAACTGATTGGAAAACAACCCACAAACCAAACAATGACAGCAGCGCTTAATCAAATATTTACTATATATATTAATATATTTTATTATTTGAAAGAACAATATAAAATGCCATGGGATTTAATTTTTCAGAATTATCCAAAGAAGAGTTTTTAGAGAGTTTGGTTGTATGTTATCGCCTCAAAAAATATAATAAGGATGTAAATAAACGTTGTAGTCCAAACGTTTTACTAGTTAGTTGTAGTTTTACTTCAGAAATTGTAATTATGTTTGTACCATCACAACTTTGCTTAGTTACTCACCAACCATCACTGACCAGTATCTATTTATTTATCTTATATACCTGTTTTTTTATCTAATAAACTTTCTTTCATTTTTCTTCATATCTGTTTGTTCCTTTGTTTATCTTTCTATGTATCTGTTTTCCTTTGTTTAACTTTAGATCTATCTAATAAACTTGTTTCCTTTATTTATCTGTCTGTCTCTCGAATGAATCTGAAGTTTGTTTGTTTTTCACAGGCTCACAAGCGTAAAGCTGACGTGTCGTCGGACAGGAAAGAGAAAAAATCTCGAACCTGATCGCTGTGAGATTTCCATCATCACCACGAAACACTACAATAATCGTGCGCCTCTTTACAGCATTCTGCCGCTCCTCTGTCTGTGACTCAACACCAGATTTTTTAAAATAAACATGTAAATAACAACAAAACAAAAGCTGTTAGGACATACAAACGCTTCCACATAAAATTGAGTCTCATCCCATGGGCTGCATACATGTTGGCAGCTAGCGTTTTTTGCATAATGTTCCCGATTAAAAAGCAATCGTTTAGCATGCTGAAGAGACAGCTGTAGACTGCTCTGATCTCATCTGTGTGTTTTATAAATGAAGAGCTTTTTGCCTGAGACTCTGTTATTGTACCTTTAAGGTCTTTGTGACTTACACTTTAATCCATGTGATCTGTAGCTTTACACATCCAGTCTTCTTAAGCTCTTTTCTACATTCATGTGGCATTTAATGTTACATTCAAGCCATTTTAAAAATTCTCGTTTAAACTTTTAAACCTTTTCCTGATCTTTATATGTACCAGTATTATTAAAAAACTAAATCAGCTGTTTGTTGACAGTTTCTTTAATTCTGTTGTGTGAAACATTATTGTGTCATTCAATGCACCTTAATATTTGTTTTGCTTTTAGCATATTTTCAAAATCTCACATCTCTGTAAATGTACATAAAATCACTCTTACAAACAAACACTTTAAATTACATGCAACAGTTTACATAAGAACAAATTTACGAACAATTTGCACAGAAAATTTAAAAACATCTCTCCTCACTGACTGTCATTTTAAATCCTCTTTAAAATATCATTATGATGATTTTCAATATTCATTTAAATTGTTATTGTAATTTGCAAGCTACATAAACAAATAATTACACAAATAATTACATTACTTATAGTTTGCGATGTTAATTCACGTTTTACATGAATGATGATGATGATGATGATGATTTTTCATGATCATGAAATTTTGAGTTTCGACACGCGCACGTCAGCCAATTAACGCCGCCGTGACGTCATTTTCGCGCAAGTCTGCGATCACGTGACATTCGGGAGCGCAGGGGATTGGCTGGAAACTCGCTCCAAACTACATTCAATGGGAATAAACGACGGGATGGACAGCAGCTCCCGCGTGGATGTCGCTCTCCAGGTATCGTTGAGCTCTACGGTCTGGACACACTTTCTTCACTTGTTGAAACAGAGCAGGAACAAAGTAAATCCTCGACATGCCTTTAATAACGTGGGTGATCGTTTGCAAACGCAGTATTTAGCTGTAATGGATGGTTTCTGTGTTTTACACGTGACGTGATTTCTCGCAAAATCAATCGCAGCTTTAACATCAACTAACAATGAAAAATGTGCGTTTTAAATGGTTGGTGTTGGTCGTTGACCTGATTTAACTGCATTGGTTCATGTGCAAATGAACGCCAGCTAGGAAGTGGTGGACTAAAGTTCATGTTAACTAAAGCGATAACAAAGATGAACCTCATTGTGAATGTTAGCAATGATGCTCATAACAGTTAGAAATGACATTACGAGGCTTGTGATAAATGTCATGTCAGTGAGCATTTTACTGTATTACAGTAAGAGGAATTAAAGTCACATGCCGGAACAGAAGGATGATTTATTGCATATGGTGATACTTCTGTCAATTGACACACAAGCTAAGAGCAAAAGTTGAAAGTTAGTTTTTGGTTGTTGGAGCGCCCGTGCGCGTTCGCGGGTGCGTCGCGCTCGTCCACACGGAGGCGCTGGTGCGCCGCCGCTCCCTCCACGGCTGTTTAACGTGCACGCGCACCCTCTCCGCCTGTCACGCGCTCAGACAGCGTGAGCACAGACACCGGTTGTCTTAAAGACACGAAGAAACACTTGAACGAGCAGAGATGAGCTGCTGCCCGGTGTCTGAGTAAGAAGGTTTCTCCGCGGTCTGACATCTTATTTAAGCGCCGCGACACATGACAAGAAACGAGGGCTGTAGTATCAGGGGAGAGGTTTGGTTAGACAGCACTAAACAACGCCGAGCCTCCCTCTCCGTCCGCGTTCACTGTCTGCTTGCAGCCTTTAAATTGCTTTATATAAAAATTGGGCTTTGCAAATTGAATTTGCGGCTGGTGGGCGCGCGTGCGCGCGTCCCAAACACACCTATAGGGTGTATACGCGCG
>JBAJNP010010543.1:0-16251 GCA_036877545.1 Yasuhikotakia modesta
ACTTCCTAACAAGTATTTGATTGAAGTGTTGTCACATAAACTGTCAACACACTGACTCTCTTGTAAAATGACTGTGAATTACTGTGTTTTCAAATTATAAAGAGTTTCTAGAAACTGTCTCTTCTACAGCAGCATAATAATTCTACAGGTTTCTCTTATTTATGTTTGCTGCGTTCCTGATACTATAGATTATTTAAATAAATTTGAGTATAAATTGTTCTGTGATGCTTCACAAATACAAAAGAAATGTCAATAAGTTAAACGTGTGTGTGTGTGTGTAGATGAAACCGATCTTAAGCGGATAGAGGAAGTAGCTGATGAGGTGCTGAAACTGGGTCTGCCGGTGTCACCCGGAGCACTAAAGGATGTGACCACAGAGATCCGGCAGCACGTGGCCCGACTGACCAGCGTGGATGAAATTCTGAGTCAGACTGCAGATCAGGCTCACACAGCAGAAGAGCTGCTGAAACAAGCCCAGACCGCCAGGTAAGCGTGCACACACACACACACACACACACACACACACACACACGCCTGTTTTAAAGCCAGCCTTCTGGAACAAAGATAAATAATTTCAGAACTTTTTTAGAACTTTAATGTGACCTATAATCTGTACAACTCATTTAAAAAACAAACTAAAATCTCTTAGATTTTTTTAATTGAAAGGTTGGGTCAAATAAAAGCAGAAAAAAATGTTTTTTTTTAAACTTTTGGTTTATTGCAGTCTTCAGAGTCTGTCAGCACAGCACATCTCAACTTGGCAATATTTGCTCACTCTTCATTGCTAAAACACTATTTTCTTTTTGTGTCAAACAAATTTTTTTTAATTATGACCAAAAAGCTAAACCCTTTATTTATCAGCCCTGTTTATCAGACCATAACATTTCTCCACATGCTTCAGAGAGACATTAAGTGTGGTTTTATATATATATATATATATCATTGCACTCTAATTTTGTCAAACTTGCATTAATTTGACAAAATTACAATTTGAAAACAACAATGTGCTATAAAACATTTTGCTCATGTTGTCATGTTACTTCTTTAGCTACTAACTTTCTAAAACACAAATAGTTTCAAATACAAAGAAATAAAAAAGATGTAGGAACTATGTAGTTTGTGATTATATCTGTGAATATCTGGAAGTTAAAACTAGGTTGTTGTGTCAAAAATGTAGTTCTATTCACATGTGGTTTATAACACTTGACAATTTTGCATTGTTTCAAAGCAACTTTACAAAAAACAGACAATGTAGAACAAACAATTCAGACAGAAAAAAAAAGAAAGGGGAAAATTGTTAAAGCATAATAACATAAATACACAATGTGACCTTTGTAGAAAGAATGTTGACGAGAACATACACCACAGGTACAACATTTAAATGCGCGTTGTGTTGCTTGTGTCACAGTGAGGCAGCCGCAGCTCTGAAACTGACTGCTGATGAAACACAGGAAACTCTAGCTGATACTGAGCGCGCTCAGACGGCAGCCAATCAAACGATCAGTGATGTTCAGAGTGATATGAATGTCACGCGACAACAAATCAATGCTGTAAGTGTGATCCACAATGTTCAAATCTGTTAAAAATCTTATTTTAGTCTGGTAGTTGTGTTAACCAGATACACCAGTTTTACATAGAATTATATTAAACAATTCACAAGGACCGCAAACTTGTGCGACAGCCTTTTTTATAAAGTTTTACCACAACTACTGTCACACTTTCTATTCACTTTATATTTCTATATGTAAATGACGTGTCTTGATTGGCTAACTTCTTTGCATGTTGTGTTTCTGTGTTCGCTGACATAGACTTGTTTGTTCACAGGTACAAACTATAACTGAAGGGACTGAGTTCAATCTGAGTACAAGTACAGAAAGATTCTTGAATCTTGAACGAGACGTGGATGAACTTCAGTGGAAAGCTCTAGAAATGTCCAGAAAAACAGAACACACTGAGCAACAATCAAAAAGCACAGCTGAAGACATTGATAAAACTGAGCAGGTAAATTAAGAAAAGTCTATAAGTCCTTTTAAAGGAATAGTTCACACCAATTTGTTTTAGTTTTCATTGTTGTTCCGATCATCAAACATTAAGAGTTATTGCAGAATTTCTTGGCTGTTCTTATGCGTATAATGTATGTGAAAGGGGGATTTTTAATTTATCTCTCTTTCAAATGAAGCTCGTTTCTGCACAAAGCTATCATGTTGCTTTATAAGGCACTTGTTTTGTAAGAACTACTTTAATGAAAACAGTCTGGGTTTGGACTGACACATAGTGACAGAAGTTTGATTTGTTGGTGAGCTTTCAAAAGTGATATTACAGAATTTTATGAATGTTCTGTAATAAGATTGATGTGTTCACGATATTTGTCTTGCAAACTCTTTAGGACATTGACTCACTTGTGCAACCAAAGTTTGCGCTGGTCAGCGGTCTGATAAACCAGAATGAGGGGGGCGTGATTAACGCACGTCAGAGGGCGGAGCAACTCAGACAGGAGGCAAAAGATCTATTAGTAGATGCCACGGAAAAACTACAAAGACTAAGAGGTAAAGACACAGACTTATAAACTGTGAAGTTGTTCATGTGGAGAAATGATTTGCGTTTATGTTTTTTCTTACTGTGTCAGAGCTGGAGAGATCGTTTGTAGTAAATCAACACACCCTTATGGAAAAAGCTCAGCAACTGGACGGACTGGAGGATAAAGCCAGAGACGTACTGCAGGAGCTCAGTCAGAAAATCGCCATCTATAGCACCTGCGCATAAGAGTTCATAACTGTTGTAGTTACGCATTATAAACACCTGATTAAGGTTTGGTTCAGGGTTGCCAGGTCAACGTAACAATACCAGCACTATGGGCAAAAAAAATAACCCAAATCTATTACAAACACCAAAGCTAATATATAACCCTCCCATATGTAAAGAAAATGTATTTTATAGTCACTATTATGCTCTTCAATTTGATATCGAAAATCACATGGTAAACAGCCCACAGCAACAAATAATTCAATTGTGGGGGAAAACTGCAGACTTGGCAACACTGGTTCAGTTGCAGTACCTGTTGCAAATACACTTTTGTATTGTATGCAATTTACCTTATGCAATTCATTCAATCTTTGTACTAGTTATTTGTAAACCAATGTTTTACTAACAATTTAAGTTTCACCTTATCTGAAGTTTAAAGTCTTTGTATCACAGCAATAAATATATCAATGAAGTTGTCAAAGAACCCAGTTTGTGTCGTTTAAGATGAGAAGCCGGTGTGATGACTGTGAGATAAATATTTGTAAATAATATAAACGTAAACATTTAAATACATTTTAATAACTCACTGCATTAATGATAAGCGAAATATTGACAGTAGAATAGAAAGTTACTAACCGGATCCGCTACTTTCAACCTCACGAGGGCGACAAACATCCAGCGAGTCGCTGAAACTAAACGAACATCCAGCGGTTCTGAGCTGCAGTAAAACCCGCTTTAACTTTCATAAATATAACTTCATATTTAACACATTTTTGAGAAGCACAGGAGCCGGTTCTGGAGAGACTTCACTTCAAAACCACATGCATGGTGTAATAAATACAACAATAAACGAGAAAAATGAGGCCATTTATTTTTCAGTTTAGAGAATGTCATTCAGTTTCCTATCAAACAAACAAAACAAACAAACACTCGCGTTTCCAGCAGGAAAACTCAGCGATTACGTTTCTCTTTAGTCAAACACGGTCATAAAAGGCATTAAAATCGCAGTTAAAGGTCGCGGGTAAATTCACATGTGTGGCTTTTACAAGCTTCAGTCAAAGCCACAGACAGGCGCGCGCTCAGCAGTGACGGCGGTCACGCGCACGTTTGTCAGTTTGCACCGTGGGACGAAACAGCAAATAATAGCATAAAAATAGACGGAATAAAAATATCACATCTACCGCCGAGAGGAGTCCCAATGTTACTAAACATGACACGGACCGCAGATCATACGACACAACAAAGAGTAAATGAAGCATTTCTGTCTCGTGATCAGCACAGAATAACAACATTAAAACGTGTCACAAACTCGGCCCGTGTTTAAAGTGCTGATAACAAAATAACTTCAGGTCGTTTTAAAAAAACATCTACTGCTTTCTCTGAGTCTCACAGTCATATTTCTATCACAAAAGGAAAAACATTGCACAGAAAAACTGAAGCCTGTTTAAGAACCATTATTTCTGATGACATATTCATGACAGTCATACATATTCATGAATTGGGCGTGGTAATGAGAGTGTAGGAGGGGCTTTCTCATTATTATACTATGAAAGCACAGGTTTTTTATTTCTATGAAAACACTGCCATTCAAAAACATCATGTGAATGTTACAAAAACAGGCTTTATTGTTTACATGCATTTTTTTCTTTTGATTGTGGGATAAAATACGACCCAGACGTGTTTCCAACAACCTGCTATCCTAAAGTTAAAGTATAAAAGGTGAACATGTAAGAAGACAAATGGAAACATGTTAATGTTATTAACACAACACAGTCACAGATGGACCCGTTTCTGCTACAGTACGTCATGAATCCTCTCTCGCCCTCTCTCTCTCCTTCACACACACACATAGTAAGACAGAGTGTTTTGAAATCCAATGTCCCAGGACGATCACATGTGAAGGGAACGTCCCTTGAGGAGAATTTTATCCAATGAGAATGACTTAACACATGGCACCGGGCGCGTTCCGATCCCTCATCTGGGTAGCAGCATTCGCTCTACGGCACACTGCAAATGTTCCCAGTTGCTCCAGCCGAACGCCAGTAGAAACACACACACGAAAGTCCCAAACACGTGCAGCCGGCTACGCATCAGCGGCGCTGAGAACTTTGCAGCGGTGGAGACGCACACCAGGATGACGGTGACGATGGCCAGCATGATGTTGATGCATTTTCCCAGCAACACTTTGGCGTCGGCGCTTTCCAGCTGCAGAACCTGCTGCTGTTGTTGTTGCAGCTCTAACTTGCTGACGCGGGTCTGACAGACCTCCAGCGCATCCTGCGGCGAGACAGAATGCAGAATTAAACACAAGGCTAAGATCGTGGCCAGACACGATGCAAAAAAGTCATTTTTTGATCCACAGTGAAGGCAAACGGCTTCTGAACACGTTCTGACGCTGCATTTATGTGGAAAAATCACAAGTCTGGAGCCGTTAATGTTCTTGTCAAACTCATTATTAGAGGCTGGACACTGTACATGCCGTGCTTTTGTTCAAAATCTAAGAACTCAAATGTCAGTAGCTTCACATTTATACAGTAAAATCTCACATCTTTGAGTCATTTCAACATGAGCCCAGCATTACTAAACAGCAAACAGAGAGAACATTTTAGTCCTCACTAGAAAGAGATTTTACTATCGCACAGCACTGAGCATAAAGACAAGTAACCACTTAACAAATCTCACGCCACTGAGGAAGTGAATCCATGTCATCTTATTTTTTGTTATTTCCTACATTTGCTTGTTGCTATACCGTATTTTTTTCTGGTTAAGACACAAAGCAGCAATT
The DNA here is from genome assembly GCA_036877545.1 of Yasuhikotakia modesta. Lineage (NCBI taxonomy): Eukaryota > Metazoa > Chordata > Actinopteri > Cypriniformes > Botiidae > Yasuhikotakia > Yasuhikotakia modesta. The sequence continues at coordinate 5,528 of JBAJNP010010543.1, forward strand.
TCCTTTCATTAAAAGTTTAAACTAGTTTTGTGAGAAAAACCTAAATAACATTCTACAGTGATGTAAGTAAACTGAGAAGTCTATTAGTTTCATTAATCCCAATTTCCTAAATGAATGTTTAACACACTGCATCTATAGGTGTGTAACGTATATAACAGTGTAAATAAGTGTATAGGACAGTGTTTGGGTTCATATATCTGTACCTGTAAATCTCTGGCTCGCTCTGAAGCCTGATAAGCCATCCTCTCCTCAATGCTAGCCAGCTCCTGTTTGAGGTTAGCCGTCTCGTTCTGATGAAGCTCTGTGAGATCATTCAGCTGGTCCTCCAACCGCTCACACCTTACACAGTAAACATTCAGGGTGTTAGTGTGCGAGAGACACACTGTTTTTATAAACATGATCCATGGTGTCGCCACACATCATGATCAAACGTGAGACGTCAGCTATGAGGTGCTAGGTTTGAAACCATGAATGAATGAAAGCAACAGTGGTGGGTGTTTGGTGACAAAATCTATAACTAGTTAAACTAGTAAACGTTGGACAGCCTGGTTTACTTGGAAAACCCATGATGGTCAGATTAGCAATAACCAGTATTGAAATTCTCTTTTTTAACTGAAAAGGAAATGAATTTTAAAATGTCATGGGTCACCTAAAAAATGCTAAACATTTTTATTAAAGGTGCAGTAAATGATTTCTGAAAAGTAGTTGCTGAAAATTATCATCAACACCTAAACGGTAATTTGGTAAATATTTGCTAGATGTCAGTTCTGTGTGTGTTTGCACACAGTCCTGGCTGTGTAAATAGGAGAACAAACAATGTGGACGGGACTATATCATAACACTCTCATAGCCAATCAGCAATCAGTCTGTAATCAGGGGGCGTGTCCCCCTGACTGTGTTGATATTATAAGCAGTAAAGGAAAGGGTGTGTTTGGGTGTTGATATCAACAGTGTTTCTCACTTAGTACACTTTTTAAATGATGAGGAAACGGTGTATTAACCTGTAACGCTCTTCCTGTAGTGTTTGTGTTACGTTCTCAAATTCACATTTAAACTGTCTCTTCAGTGCCTCGATGTCTTCGGCTATTAGATTTTGAGTCTCCCGCAGCTCCCTGATTTCCTCCCAGGCCTCCACCAGGCGGCTGCTGTTGTCCCCTTGGCCTCCGTCCTTCCCAGACCTGCTGTTCTGTCCCGTCACCCCGGATCCACTCACATGGCCGTTACTCTCTGCCGATAATGAAGTCTCTGTGGAGCACTCGTCATCGCTGGGGTATTTGGGTTTGGAGGACAGCGTGGCACTGCCGCTCAGAGCTCGGCTTCCCCCCTCCACCTGAAGACTCCCACCCGTCTCCATGGAGCTCTTCAGGTGCGCAATGTTGTCCGCGCTGCCAAACTTGTTGCGGATAAGATTGGCTATCTCACGGGACTTGCTGAAGAAGAACGGCGGTGACAGCGAGACACCTGGGCCGATGGTTTTGACCTTGTCCAAATTAGGGTGGCGCCCACTTCCTGTGACCACAGTTTCCTTGAGGTTGTCTTTGGGCAGGTCGATGTTGTATTTGGACTGTGGGGGCGTGTGTTTGGTCCCGTTGGAGATGTCGCACTCCTTCATCTTGCGTTGATACTGCTCTAACTTCTTTTGCAGCTGAGAGATATTGTGGGCTGTTTTTTGGTTCTTTTTCTCGAACACTTGCTTGATGCGGCTGCTCTGCTGCTTGTCTGCGCTGCCGATCAGTTTTAGATATTCAGCCACGTTTTCATCCTGTAAATTTTGCTCGATTCGCAGCTGCTCTTTCACCTTCAGTATTTTCTGTTGCAAGCTGTCCAGTCCAGAACGTGACCGCGGGGCGTCTCGTCCCGACAGGTCCGTCACGTCCAGGTCTAAGCACGTCTCTGAGCCGCCTCTGCGTATGATCATTGGCACGCTGAGGGTGTTCACGTCGCCAAACCTCTCTGCCTGAAAAACATGAAATACCATCAATACAGTAGAACCAGAACTAGAAAAAAACTCTTCACCCTGTTACATTCAACCCTGTTACTCATTCTGGCGTGGTTTTATCTCCTAATTTATTACTTTATCATTATTATAAAGAAAAAATAACTTTTAGACAGTGGCTTAAATTATCTGTATAAACAGGTTGGCTTAACATCAGTATATGCAATATAACTATTTATAGGTCTCTAAAAGGGGTTGGATATTGATTATCTGATGAAAAGCCTGAAGATGGTCCAAACAATTAGAGGAAAAGGTGTTATTACATTTTATAGTCAGCCAGTGGATGTAACAGAGTCAAAAAGTTGGACAAAATCCATAAAACTGAAGCCACAGCATAAAAGTGGCCATAATTTATCGGAGCAGGAAATAAGATACAGACAATTTTTAGACAAAAAAGTCACAGAGTCACATGATGGAACTGCCCAGAAATGAGCCGAAATCTGGGAAAGAACTTTAACAATCAGCACTTTTAAACTGTAATGACCATGAAGGAAGTACTTTAACTCTGACTGAGAAACTTTACACCAAACCGAGTACAGAGAAAACATATACAATGAAAACATCTTTATAATCCTGAGACTGAGTCTATAAATACATTTAATAAATCAAATCAGATTTCTGATTGGTTAGAGGCGTGTAAGCAGAAGGTCGCTGGTTCAATTCCCAATGCCAACAGAAAAAACTAAGATGCAAGATTTTAATTACAAAATGTGAATGAGAGTTGAGAATTTATGCAGGAAAAACACACAGACAATAAAGACATTTTGGTACGTGAATGTTTTTGTTTGTGATCCATGTTTAATCTTTTGACCCACAAGACAGGCGGTTTGTTATTGTCAGATCCTTGCATGTTACCTCAGCATGTATAAACACATTTACAAAAGACAGACGGAGAATGAAATTTCATTATATTATTATTACAAGTTATGAGCCTCCGCTATAGTAAGCAAAGCATTTTTCACAGAACACTTATTCCCAGTTCTTAGGATTGTATTATGCTTATATAAAAGATTTTTATTCAGCTGTTCAAATGTCACAAATCTGCAGAGAAATCAAATTTGTCTGTTACCATGGCAACCTGCCATCAAGCAGTAGCGGCTGGTCAGAGATCAGGGACACGAGCGTTTGTGACTCAACAGGAGAGATGATAAGACAAACAAACGCAAGAATTCTCTCAACGTATCTCAAATGTGAACGATCAGCAAAACAGTTTAAACACCATGAATCAGTATTTGGGCACAAACAGATGAAATGCATTCATTTTTAACACAAAACTCTCTGAAGTTTCTTAAATTAATTATGGGGCCATTTTTATATGAATGCATTTCTTTCTCTTCAAGCCAATATGGGTTTACATAAATTATATACAAAATTGCTCAAATTAAGCTTTTATATTATTCGTTATACATGCACATTTATTGAGGTTAAAACAGATTTAAGTGCACTTACAAGTCCACAGTCTCCTAATCAGTGAAGCAAGCTTGATTATTGGCCGATGTGAAAAACTAGCCAATCAAAACTTGGCTGATTTATTACTAGTTAGAAATGTGTCTCGTCTGTGTGAGCCCATGTTATTCCCATAATTCTATCCATCACTAAACTTATATTAAACTTATTATACCATCACTTATTTCACAGGGTAACATTTAGATGCAAGTATTTTTAACTGTGTGTGTGTGTGTGTGTATGTGTGTGTGGTTGGAGGGTTTAATGATTAAAGCTTTAAATGATGTGTGTTTATCTGTCATTGCAGCACTTTTGACCAGATTGTATTGATGTCTTTAGGGCAGGAACTGTCCTTTGGAGAACGAGGTCAGTCAAATCAAACATGTAGGAGTCTGTCACATCTAACCTCTTACTTCCCCTTCCTGCGACACACATCTGGTGTCTGACTCGCATGAACAGATAGATGTGTTTAAATATTGAAATTATAAGGTTTTTTACATCTGTAGCGTTTCTTGTAGTTGTTTAAGATAATCTTAACTTTTGCAGATTATTTTAAAGGGATGGTTCGCCCCAAAATTCTTGATGCAGACAGTAATTATTTTGTTGCAGACAATTTAATATGTAAATGAAATGGATGATGAAAAGTATGTTTTTAACCATGATGCTCTGTTACAAACGTGTTTGTTTGCTTATTAACAACAGTTTTGTTTGCACAGTAAAGGCCTGACTAAAGTTTACACCCTTACGGGTTAAACAGGGAATGTGTGCACCGAGATTATAAAATAGACCAGGATTACAACTCAGGAGAGAAAGAGGAAAGACAAAAAGATTAGAGTTAGCATGTGGCCGGAGGAAGTGACCTCACAGTGGGTCTGTCACACACACACACACACACACCACTTATAAAAACCTGTGTTCTGTGTGTGTGTGTTTGTTTGTGTGTGTGCAGTGTTTGATTGAATTTCACTGTTGTTCATGTGCTTTATATAATGAGGGCTGCAGAAAAAAGCTGTTTAAATGAAACCTTATACAGAACATTTTCCTAGGTAAACTCTGACCATCCCACACAAACCAGCAGACTGTGAATACAGCACAATGCAAGTACAGTTTGCATTCAAATGAGAAGCGTGTATGTGCCAGATGAAGAGAAAGAGGAACTGAAAGACAAGAAAAAACAACAGACTAAAGCTTAGACAGCAGTTTTGACACAATGCTACTTTAGTATAGATGCATTCTCACCGCATAGACACACACACGTTTCTCACTTCACCTCTCACACACACACTCGAAGCCTAACTTTATCAAGCCAGGCCTAAAGATCTCACACACACACACACAATACATATTTGAGCAAGATCAGTTTTCCCATCTTGAAAACAAACGCTCTCATGGTTAGGCTCTGCACTAGTGAAACAGGTTTTTCTGTCTGCAGTGTTTTCTAAGAAAAATAACTGGCTAAACGGCACATGCAGGTTGTGACTTTACATAGTTGACAGTATTTTAAACAGAACTGCTTTTCCTGTCACCCAGTTTTAACTGCACACTAAACAAAGCAATACTATTATACTATAAACTACACCTTTGGCAACATTTAAATGTTTTTCAATAAAAAAAACATGTACAACAAACGTGTATCTATAACTACACAATGTGATAAACAACCACTGAGAGATTCAAATACTAGTTTAAGTAGTTACTGAATTAATTCTTTAAACTGATCTTTACCTTAACATCATTGGCAACAGAATGCATATAACAATGATTTATTAACTAGCCAGGATTCCACAGATACATCAGTTTGTTTCTCAACATGCGTAAATAAGGAAAATATGAAAGTAAACAGAGTTCAGGACTGCAGCTTTAAAATGAATTGCAGTTGCTTTGTTAGTCCAGTTCATTGTGACTGCGACCTCTGTGACCTTTAACCTTGTGCCGTTGGGTTCAGTGTTAAATTCCAGTGGGAATGCTAAATGAACCAGGTCTAAAATGTGTCTTTCCTTTCTAGGTCAGAAACAAAAGAACCATCAGAACCAAACTACAGGTGTGAACGCACCATAAAAGAACTGACCCGTAACAAGTCATTCGTTCATTATCACATTTGTTTTCACACAAAGCCACAAATTTTCTTTTCACTATTTGACAGTACCAAACCCTTCTGTCATCACGTTCAATTCAGACTCGCAATTTGGCAAAATCATCTGGCTATCATTTCTGTTGCTGCAGATTTAGCAATACAGGAAACACATACCATAGTAGTTCCTGTAGCTCAGCTGGTGCTACAGTGCCAAAGGTCTTGGGTTTGAATTACAAGGAACTTGGACATAATGCGCGTCCTGAAGTGCGTCACTTTGGATACAAGCTTCCTGCAGGTATTTCATTGGGAACTAGTAACTCAAGGTGGACTGACAGGAATGAGTTAGTCACTGAGGTCAGAGTGTGTGTGTGTGTGTGTGTGTGAGTGAGATTGTAAATCTAATCCAGTCAAAAAAGCCCTGGTTCAGAGGTAATTGAATAAAACAACACCACCAAACCCACCCAGACAACCATGTGAAATGCTTCCTAAACCAGAGACCTGAAAGCTGTTTTCTCTCTGTATTAAACAAAGCATCAAACTGCATCCAGCTGAATTGTGTGGCTGCAGATCTTCTGTAGTTCTGGAATGTTCTGCAGGAAACAGTTACGCTGTAATGAGGAAGCTACAAAAACACGAAACCTTGCCCCTGCGGTTCACTCTCTAATGTAAGGAGGAAAACTGACAGCACAGATGTTTACATTACAGAACAGATGTTTACACGCAGAACAGCTACACTACATACTGTTATATATACACATACAGCTATGTATGTATATAAATGTGTCATGATTATCTACGAACGTTTAAACTTTCGTTACTGGGTATTAAAGGCTTTTATCTAAACATTTTTGTCTAATTGGCAAACCTTTAACCTGTAAAACAGATCAAAAATACTTTGTCAGAATACAGTTTACATTGCCCATCTTTTAGTTCTTTGAGAAGTCTAAACTGCAATTATCAGGGACTTGGTAAATGTTAGCCACTCATTTTTATAAACACTGGAAGCAAAGATCAGTTTAATGCTTGATGGACTTTCACAAATTTCACATTTACGGTCAGTTACTGCAGTAATAAACTCACTCAAATAATAATAGCGTCTAACCTAGTTCCTCATTATTAGTCAAGTGTGACTACACAGGCGAGGTTTCAGGCGTCAGTTTGTGTTAATGTGTTAAGTTTCTTTTTACCCTAAACTAATTTCAGAACTCCACTGCAATAAATGTTTTTTAGGACTGAAGAGGAATTCCAAGTTCTTTAAACATTTAAACATTGCATTTTAGCAACAACTTTTAGCAATAACTTGATGTTTTTATAGATGTTTTTATGCTTTTTATAGAAAATCCGGTAGAAAAAAATATGAATCTTATCAGCAACAGGTACTAACACTCACACACACTTTCCAGAGTCAAACTCAGTTAAAACACTTTAAACTCTATAGATACGATCACAAACTGAAACACTTGATTTACGGCAGACTAAAGCAAGAGACATAACTGTCATTCTCCCTGTAAACACGGGACGTCATGAGCAAGCCGTTATCACGCTGTTTTTACTTCTAACACACACAGACACGTTTCAACACCCGGGCGTGTCCAGCTGGTGCGTTCTGCATGAACCTGCACCGTCTTGTGTGTCGTGTCATAGAAGCTCAAGGGCCGCAGGGAAAGCATGTGCATGTTTGTGTGAACTGCAGAAGTCACTACAGGTGAGTAATCGAGACACATGCAAATGTATTGCACTGATTTCATCAGCACCTACATACAAAAATCAGTAATGATGATGTTTACATTAAATTAACTTCCTGTACTTTATCTACACCCATTTAAAACAGAAACTTGTTCAAACGTGCAGCGTGTAACACAACAGTAAGAAACCTTTGTTATTACCCCACGTGACATTAAAGGAGCGCAAAAACATCTGCAGCACGCTGTCATTTACAACATAACAACTGACTCATCGTTCCATTTGTACAAACCTTTCACAAAAATTGTTGATGCTCTTACAATTAGAGTCTACAGAAAACTGTCAGATTTTCATCATGTATGCACAGTCTTCTACAAAAAATCTGAGTATCTGAGCCGTAAAGTTAAGCAGATAACTTCTGGTTCGACATTTCCAACATAATGGAATTTCATGTGCTTTGAAGTACTTTGAAGATTTGTTTTAACCAATTACTCGTTTTTAATAACTTCCAAAACAATTTTGACTACTCACAAATGCTTCCGATACAGATTTACTCGCACTGAACACCAAATATTTCTTTGCTTTCAACGCATGTGTATCATCATCTCTCATCCACAAAACTTCCTTCTTCTCAGAGAAAATTCTGGAGCACAGCCAGTTCCACAGTCTTATTTATCTCTCTCCCGCACACTGTATAAGTTATGCTCTCATGGGACACAGTGTCACTACCAGGACTGAAACACCAATAATTCACAATGAGACAGATTAAGAGTGTCCTACTCTGCAAGTGTAGCTATGTTGATTGAATCAGGATTATACAGGTTGCTCTGGAAACAACAGGAATCCTGCGCACCCATGTCCACTATGATGTCCTCACTAACTCAATCCACAAGTTAACTAGTTTGTGTTTTTCTTCCTAAAAAGGAAAGAAAAAATGTTTTATTTAGGCGTGGGGTTAGTCTGTAGTCTGTCTAGTAATACCTAACTGGAGCTTACCCGTCTTAGTGGTTGCTTTGCAGTTGCCGTGGTGTTTTGGGTGGTTGCTAGGGTGTTCTGGGTCACTGGTTAGTTACTGACCTAGGTCAAGAGTCCACCTTTATGTCTTTTTGGCCGTTAATTTGCCCCAGGTTTGTTTATTTCATTATCTACCAGCGAAACTGGTAAATAAAATCAATAGAAAAAATAACAACACTGTTGTCCTTGCAAAAGCCGTATGAATTAAAGTATCACTATATTTCTAGCAAGACAGAAGTTGTGTCAACACTTCAAATCTCCAACCATCAACAATATTAATGAAGTCATTTGTTTTAGTAAACATCACTGATACACTTTGTTTTAAAACAACACGGGTGTGACGTCATTCAGAGAGGTAAACGTGTGTATATGCGAATCTGCGCTTATCTATAACAAAATATTCAGAAACTCAGATGCTTTACTGTTTAACCACTGACCGTCTGTACTGATCAGATGAACTGTATGGTTTAACTCTATCTGTCATTTAATCGTTGTCCCTTAATCCACTCTGGTGATGTCTGCGGACGGACACGATGCGTTTGTAAAACATCACGTAAAGCTGCACTATTACGAAAGTCTAATTGAATGAGTTTTGCGCTTCCTCTCCATTAACAGCATTAATAACGCATGAACTTCTCTGCGCTTTCCAAGACAATCAATCAATTACGCCCATCAACAGCCCTCAATCCATCCTTTCAGGAGCATCGTTTAAAGCAACAGAGATGTTAATTCACTTATTTTCGAATGCACAAAATACATCTCAAAGTGTTTAAGCCCGACAAACTCAAACGCAGCCCACATGTGTAAAGACTTCGAGTACGTCACGATGTGGGTGCAGGATTATACCGGCACACACGCATTCAGTGCCAGGGGTCGAGGGCACACGCACAAGACACTGAAGCGTTTGTTCTGCTTACAACAGCCCGACTCAAGACCCAAGAACATGTCCCAGCAGGCCACACATCAGCCCAGTGTTTCAGATGCACGTGTGGTTTAGGCGTGTGTGCAACAGATACTTGGAATTCGATTTCCATGCCTTTTAACTACAACTGTTAACCCATTTATGGGAAAAGACCAGTGTAACCGGTCCGACTCGGGTCAAGTATCGCTGGTGTGTGATCTGAAGGCAAAAACAGGTTATGTTTATGGTCCTACTGTTTTAAAACACTTTCACAATAGTAACTGAGTTATTAATAAAGTAGTTTAGTAGTCGGTTTAGTTGTTTATAGACTAACATCTAAAAAATACTCAAGGAAATGAAATTTTTGGATATTGCTTTAAAAAAAGATTTTTTTTTGTACACACTGAAAACAAAAAAATATGTTTTTCATGTTTCAATGAAAACATGTTTCATGTTGTTTGTAAAAATATTAGTTGGAGGATTCTTATTCACAGCTCTTATACACAACAAAACAGCCGTACAAAATCTGACTCTGGTTTTCTTCAAAAAACTGAAGCTTAACGGGGTTTGTGTTTGTATTAAAACCGCAGTGATAATAAATGCTGCGGGGAAAATTGTAATAAGCGCACAATAGATACGTGAACTGCAGCACTATGGTTTACAGCAGCAAATATCAAAATAAACACGGTAACAGTTACTGAAGCATTACTGTGGCATTACTGTAGCATTACTGTAACAGTTACTGAAGCATTACTGTAGCATTACTGTAGCATTACTGTAACAGTTACTGTAGCATTACTTTAACAGTTACTGTAAAAGTTACTGTAGCATTACTTTAACAGTTACTGTAACAGTTACTGTAACAGTTACTGAAGCATTACTGTAACAGTTACTGAAGCATTACTGTAGCATTACTGTAACAGTTACTGAAGCATTACTGTAGCATTACTGTAAAAGTTACTAAAGCATTACTGTAGCATTACTGTAACAGTTACTGTAAAAGTTACTGTAACAGTTACTGAAGCATTACTGTGGCATTTCTGTAACAGTTACTGTTACAGTTACTGTGGCATTACTGTAACAGTTACTGTAGCATTACTGTAACAGTTACTGTAAAAGTTACTGTAAAAGTTACTGTAGCATTACTTTAACAGTTACTGTAACAGTTACTGTAAAAGTTACTGTAGCGCTGTAGTAACGCGCAGCATGACACTGGGGGTCTTTCTACAGGAGACCCCAGATGCGGCTCAATGATTAACCCGCAGAGCACAAACACATGATCATATGATGTGAAGCGCGCAGCTCATGCACGACGCTTAATAACAGGATTAAAACAGACGCATAACTACCATGTCGCCGTGTAAGAAACAGTTCCTCTCGACTTCAGGTAAAGTTCTGTCGGCGCCGGGCATAGTTCACTGCAGTCCGGTCCGGTGAAACTGGACTCTCGCTTGTCGGTTCGGCGGTCCGAGTCGCTACATTGTGTCGCGGTTGCACCGCGCCGCCCGCTCTCCGCCCGTCGACTCCTCTTTGTAATCTGCACGAGACACTGAACCAGCTATCGCTTATCTCAGAGAGAGAGAGAGAGAGAGAGAGAGAGAGAGGGAGAG